>JAQGAP010003705.1:0-11863 GCA_034697805.1 Orchesella bifasciata | reverse complement strand
CAGTAGAGCGAAGCTGGTTTTTTTATATCTGAGCACACAACGACAACATGCACACATGCAAGCACGGCTGGTTGGCTGGTGCACACATGGCGTTTGGATTATTTTGTTTGTGCATAGTTAATACCTTCCTTTCGTTCTGGAACTCGCTCAAGTAGTCTTGTCCAGAGTTGTTTGCATGTGATTCCATATGCCGTGCTTCTGATCATTAGATTAGAGTCAGGAGAGCCTCAGACAAATACAAAATTGGGGTTAGCTGCCCATGATAAGGAGAAGACGTAGGAGTTTAGAAGAAGAGAAGTTTGATCATGGCTTAGGAAACATGAGGATGAATCACATTCAGAGTACGGAGTCAATCAGACATTCAACGTCCATCGAAATATCATGTTAAAAGCCTTGTTGCTGTTTCCAGCTGCTGGATCTATCTGACTATGGCTAGTTGTGTAAATTTCCCTTAGGAAATTCAGCATGGTTGAGGTTTTCAAGAAAAAAAATTCGCAAACTTTTGCGAACTATGTGTGACGACGTGACGAGGAAAGAACCAGGGTTTCTCTATGATATATGATGACATTCCTTGTCGGAATAAAGGGAGATCGTGGAAAGAAGCCTCTACCTTTCAATTTCAATTCTTTCTCATTTCTCGGAAATCGAGATGAAGGTGAAATGAAGCAAGGGAGCAGCAGATGGCTATGAGCGGTTTTGTCACAGGCCGAGCCAAAGCCCAGCCCAAAATCAGTGAAGTTTAATAACTGTGCCCCAACAATCACATCCCGTTCCGCTTTCGTGTGTTATGCGCAATGTAATTATACTAGGTGATGATTGATTACAAAACAGGGCTATGCAGACTGGTGTATAATGGCGAGCCAGCCAGGACAGAACTCAGTTTTAATCAAAATGCGCTAATGGAGAGCTTCAAGGGAAAGTAAATAATTTATTATGACGGCGTAATGAACAGCAAATTAATTAGGAGTCTAGTGTTTTCTCAGGATTTTCAGTGGTAGAGCATGTAGATCTAAGGGAAAGTAGGTACTTTTATTATTCACTAGTTGGAAAAGAGCGTAGGTGCATCGTCGGAATTTTTCAAAACTCTTTTGACAAGTTAAGTAATTTTTTGTTGACTTGAGTACTTCAAAATGACATTCATCCATCCCATCTGATCGTCCCTGGCTTAGCTTGCTAAAAAGGAGTGGGAGCTCTGTACTTTTTCATCTACTCATCTATATTTTCGCATCCTGATTTTTCGTCAAATTTATTTGCACAGTGCTTTCATGTCTTGACAATAATAAACAACTAAAACAAGGGCACTTTCAGCTAATGAAATCTGAAATATTATGACTAATTGGGAATCAAAAGTTATTTGTTTGAAACTATCTTTATTTTATGCTACAACAAAAACAAATAATTTGGCCATTGTGAATAATGATGAATGTAAATTTACACAACCTTCAATCTTGCTTACAATGAAAGACTGCTCCATTTTCATAAGAACGCTGCTATGGCTTCCCTGCCTGTGGTATGTGGGCAGGAAGGAAAAGGTATTCCAACAGGATGTCAAATCAAACGTCAAAATAAAATATGGATGCAAGAAAAAACTCCTAAAATGGGAAACTTGTTGCCGTTCAATCCACCTGGTCTAAAAATGTTAAGACGAGATTTGAGGCATTTCTATTACACTTTATTAGGTTGAAAAAAGTAACATTTTATGCAAACTTTTTAAAGCCTAGTGGCAACCATCGTTTAGCTTAATTGCTAGTCCAAAATATGGAGTGGGGTAACATGATATCACGATAAAAAGTGGGTGTTTCTTAGTCAACCTGATATTGAAATGAAATGAGTCCATTCCATTTTTCAGCGAAACGGCCGACCTGCTCGTGAATGTGATGGAGGCCAAGGAACTTGTGGGACCAGATCCAGATCCAAACGCCCCGTTTGACTCTTACGTACGTGTTTATTTGCTTCCGGACAAGACGACAAACATGCAGACAAGGGTACAGTTATTAACCTTTTTCATACATGTGTATTTCATATTTCATATCATGTCACCCCCATATAGCAATGACCTTTGGCTTGGCTTCACTTTTTTAACAACATTTTCTTAGTTACTTTCTCTAATCCGATCCACTCCACATCCACATCCACCTCTGCTTTAGTTTTTCCTTCCGTTTCATTCGAGCATGAGGCAGCCCACGAACAATAAGTTCAACATAGCATAAACAAGTAGTATAATACGACACGTGTGCACAATATTTTCAGTTTTTTTGTCGCAAGGCGTGATCCCGTGCTCAGTTCGCTTACCATAAAAACTTTAAAGGCAATTAAAGCCCACACGATATCAACACCAATGCACACCAGCGCTGCTGTTTACCAAAATTATGAATACGGATACAACTGAGAACAATAATATGAAGAAAGCCTCAAAATAAAGTGAGAGTACAGTGACCAGACGAGCTGCTTGTTTGCTACGGTTGGGTGGAAGTAGGAGATGTATTGTTTCTATGCACCGCATTCACATTCACATTCTTGAGGGAAAACAAGCAGGACCTAGACAGTCATCACATTAATTACTTTCTGTTGTTGAATAAATGTTTAATGTGTGTGCATGCATGCAGACATGCATGTTAGCTAGTAGATCCCTCCACATTTTGGAGAGTTTGGGGCGAGAGAAAAGAAAATAAATTTGTGCGAGCATCTAGAGAAACATTACTTCCAGCATTATGGCTCTTAATATTAATGATTGCTCCTCTACCAGTACCACTCGCTGAGTTGGTAGCAACTCCTTTGATTTTGCTACTTATTTTTCTCTCCTCGTAAATATGCCAGAATTTTTTCCAAAGAAAGTGGAGCTGATGATGATGATATGGAACATTGCTCGCGTGGTCACCGACCATATTCCAATTTGGCATGTGTGTAATTGGAACCGTGTGCATTAAACTGTAAGAGTCAGAGTGTTGTTTTGCACTAGTTCAGAAGAGCAAGTGGAAGAAGAGTGTGTGTTCCTATTAAATATTTATTTACTTTTGACTTTGTTTTATAAAGGTGTACAGGAAGTCTTTATGTCCGGTCTACAAGGAGAAATTCATGTTTGGTCTGGAGATGAGTGAGCTTGCGAATCGATCCCTCGTTTTTTACCTGTATGCCACCGACAAATACACAAATACGCTGATTGGGGAGGTAGAGTTGAAACTGGGTGATATGGACGTGACTAAGCCAGTCATCATTTGGGGCCTTCTCACGGACACTGGCCAGGTAATGTCACAAAGTGTTTTTTATATAAGAAACAAGCTCGCATCCAAATCCAACTTCTATTAAGAAGGACACCATCAGTAGATAAATAAACAGATATAGGAAACCTAACAAGATATCGGGATCATCACGCTTCGCTACCAATTTCACCCAAAAGGATTCTATTACTATTATTATATTATAATTATATAAAAATCAGTATAATCTTCGATAGTCGACACTCGTTAAAGTTGTTTGCCCATCCAACATAAAACATAAAAAGCTTCATTTTCACCAAGAAACTCGTACTCTCCTTTTCCCCTCTCTACACTAATTTTGATTCATTTAACTGGATCACGCACACCAGTTCTCTCTGGCACAGAGCACGGAGGCTTATTTAACGTGGTTGCTGCCAGTTCTCCATACCATATATACTCTATATTGATTGCGAAGAGAAGAGGATGATGATAGCTTTTTCCAGGAGCACAAGAAAGAGGAGAAAGAAATGGAGAAAAATGGAAGACGGAAAATAAGTAGCGTGTGAGTGCCATAATATTCCATATCCTTTTCTACCATATGGCCACTCTTCGTTTTAGTATTTTCTCATGATTACTCGATGAATCCATCTGCTCCACACAATCATCAGCAGGAGCAATAGTGGGAATATATGCACGCTGTTAGGGAAAGAGCACCTAAAACAAAAGCAACTTTTTCCTGACCCGACCAGGCTGGGAAAAAAGCAAAGAGAGTTTTATTTTTTTTCTCGGTGGGAGAAGAAGAGCTGCTAAGTTAAAAACACAGTACAATTCACACAAAGAAAGTATTTTCAAAGAGCGGAACATGATACACGAGTCAGTATCTGGCCAGATCCCATTGAAAAGTGCATAATGGCGTTCAACTTTAATCTGACCCTTGACCCCATGAGATTTCGTCAGCTGTAATGATGGAACTGCAACTTAGAATCCTTGACTTTTCTCATGGTCATCGTAAGGCAGCAACCGTACAGACAAACAATAATGTACGTAACATAAATAATAATAATATTTGAACCTCGTCCAGCCCCACTAAATGATCGGCTCTTTCTCCTAATGAATCTAGGAGCGTACGGCGAACATGTGGCTCGAAAAAATGGAATTGATTTCCCGAAATGATTACTCTCCTAATATGAAAGTTCACACAAGTATAATGTCAGCAGTTGAGGGAATCATATCACAAGTCACGTGTGCTCTGACTCCAATAGTGATACGCACACTTGAGGCTAAGCCAGTCTGATGTGATATGTGATCCGATTGTAGCTAACTGTATTATGAACGCACGTACGTGTGCGGCTACGTATGTCTAATACAAATAAAAGTAAATCACTACGATGATATTTAGTACTGCCGTTGTGCAGAGTGGAATTGCCTCCATATAAAATCGGAATGAGGCATTTATCCATCGGAGAGATGACCATATGGTGGCAAAATAAGACGGAGGAGGTGAAGAAAGAGAAACTCCGAGAAAAAAGGAAGATACATACTTACTTAGGCCAAAGCCGATTACACATACGTACTCCTATAATATGTCGAGTTAAGCTTGTTTAGCAACCGTGCAGCTTAGCGTTTGTTTCTCTGCTATGTAACACGATGCGGAAATAGTAGATGTTGTTGTGCGCTTCCCTTCTGCATTGGAGCATATGGGTGGAATAAGGATGCGAAATGAATGTTCTTTCTTGGAGAATAATAATAACACAAGAACAAAGAAAAGTGTCTCAAAGGAATTTTATTTATGCTTTGTGTAAAGGAAAAACTGCAATTGATCATCTCTGTACACGAACTCCGTCCTCCGGCTTTATGCAGTGCAGGAGGAGTTTGTCGGATCATATTATCTATATTTATAATGTGGACGTGAGTTGGTTGGTGCATCTCCAGCGAAAAAAAAAGAAGAGGCTAAAACATTCCCTCATACTAATGTGTCATGAAGTCAACATTTGGGAATTTCATACACAAAAAAAAAGTTTTGAAAGAAAAAAAATGATATGAGAAGCCATAGTTTTGCCCCTGCTGCTTGAGACTAACTTCTTGCAAACATCAAGAGCTCAACTGACTGTCGTAATAACACGAGAGCCAAATGCAATGCTTCATATTAAAAGGAAAAATTGGTGTGAAGTACATTATTATCATCATCATTATATAATAGAAGTCTGTGCATTCAAGGCGCATTGTTTGTCAGTCCATTTGAGTTGATGCGGAGCAACCAACCAAGCCGCTTTTTGTGTTGATATTTAATTTCCTAGTTTAGCATACTATTAGTTCTGCCTCTTCACTATATGATTTTTTTCTTTTTTTCTAGTTTTTAACTTTTTAAATAGGGTTTGTTGCATGAAAGAATTATTACAAATTTTTTGCAACTACTTACTTGCGCAAGTTGTCAATGCTCATATGATTTTTCTACAGCGAAGGAACTAAATATATACGTATTATATATATATACTAAAATGACAGGCACATGAGTAGAGTGGAGAGTGGAGATGCTGCTGTTGGAAAATTCCACATGAGCACCCTTTTTGGCAGAAAAAAAAAACCTTCACTAGCTGCTCGAAATGCCTTTTGCTCCACTCTCTTCAGCGGATCCTTCATGATTATTATGGCAAGTGCACTTACACCATATATTTATCCGTAGCTCTCGTCTCTACAAAAGTTTTTTGTAAAGTATTTTTGCATTATATATTGAGGGAAGCAAGCTTTAGTTGCGCCGAGAATATATATTGTCGCTTCCTATTTACCATAAGTTCAAGACATTAGTTTCTTCATATGGAGGTATAAGCGTATAGAGCTACCATTTAGCTTTTTGTCTGTCGCGAATTGAATGTAGGACTGCAGTCTGGTATAGCCTCCTATAAGGAAATCCACATGGTGTATAACTATGTACATGAATGTCCTCTTGCTCATCGGTGTCGTGGTGTGTGGTCTACTCTTTTCTCTTTTCATCATTGTGATTATGATGAGGACGAAGCGAGAGATGCTTCTGCAAGCTAAATTACTTGCTGGTCACTTCATAGACACACGCTCATTCCCTGCATAGCTTCACATATACGCATCGGAATGAGACTTGAATTTTGATCATTATCACGAGAGAAGGAGCGTAAGAATGTTGATGACGACTGGGTGAGACGGAGAGGCTAGGCAGGCAAAGGCCCATTTTTCTGGCGGCTCTTGTTCAGGATACAAGTGAGAATGGTGAAAATGATAATACTTTTCGCTTTTTCGTCTTCCTCGCCGGAAGGAAGCCAAAAAGTCAAAGAGGAAAAAGTTTTAGGAAGAAAGCAAAGGAAGGAGGCAAATAAAGGGACGCATGATATGATTGCCAGTATTAAATTCTTTACTTTTCTTCTAAGATTTTCGGTTCTTTCTCCTCTCTGACAATATAATACCAACTAAGAAATCAGCAGATTTTAAGCAGCCTCCAATTTCTTAACCTTGTAAAATTGTGCTGGGAGGAGAGAATGGAGGATCTAACTGCTTGGATGTTTGTATAATATGGTTTCTGGAGCTTGAATGTTGACGTGATCATGCTGCTCTGGTCTAGTTTTGTGATCTGGGTTGTAGAGCCAGCAGCAGCTCTGTTTTTCATAAGGCATGCATGAAAGGAATTCAACGAAATTTCTTTTTATTCACGCTCCATGCTGGCATAAATATTCACTTTAGATAAAATTACACTTGAAATATTTTACTCTTCGTTTTGAGGGAAAAGGTTGGAGAAGGAGAACTAGAGAGAAAAAATGCAATTCATACGTGGAGTGTTCAGACTGTACATATTTTCTCTTGTTTTTCCCAGAGGGGAGGAGAATTTGGTGAGATTATGTTCAGCTTGTCCTACCTCCCAACGGCTGAGCGGTTGACGGTTGTCGTGGTCAAAGCGAGAAATCTAAAGTTTCCCCATGATAGAGAGACTGGTGACCCATTTGTGAAGGTATGTATTTTCCTCTTAATACATAATACATGATGGTTTCCCATTAAATGACCTTCTCGTAGCCCGCATTCCAATTTCTGTTTTCATACATACCTAGGTCTACCTCCTTCAGAATGGGAAGAAGGTGAGCAAGAAGAAGAGCTCCACCAAACGGGGCGAAAAGACCCCGATCTTTAATGAAGCCATGATTTTCAGTATACCTGCACACGCTCTACAGGTAACCTGACGACCACTACGTTTCATTATTGCAGCATACCCAAATATTTGCAACGTGTAAAGATGCAACTACTAAAATAAACCATTACATTCCCATCCAGACAATCCAACTCCGCATCACGGTCGCTGACAGTCTCGAAGCTGAAGGGAGGGCGCATTCCATTGGCCACGTTATTGTCGGCTCGAATGCTACAGGGAAACCGTTGTCCCATTGGAATCAAATGCTTTCCTCACTCCGGAAACCTATTGCCATGTGGCATGCTCTAAGAAAGTAAAACAGAATCATTATTCATCAAGGTTGAGATTCTCATCCAGGTTTCCACAACTGAAGCTAATTTTTTTTACAAAAATGGAACAAGAAATGATCATTTCTCACTAGTAATTATCAGTTTAAAACGGAAACATATTATCATCACACTACTTATCAAAATATATCATTCCATATACAAAACTCCACAACGTTTGTACGATTCCATTGATACGAAATATTGAAATACAGGACTTGATCATCTATATTATGATATTATCGAGTTATCTGTTATATACTTATGTATGTAGGTTGCTAGTCCATATTTTACGAAAATTGAAGTTAAGCGATGCAGGCAAAAACGTAGTGTTTCCTTACAACTTAATGTTGAGTACATTGTAGGAGTAGTCATACTTGTTTACCCTTATAAAAAATGTATATGATTGATTGTTGGCTCAGCAACAACAATGCTGTTTGTGACAATGAACAAAAATCATCATAATTTTTAAGACTAGAACCACCTACTTTTGTGTGTACATTGTTAGTGTGGCGATTGGTCGAAAAAAATATTGTTTTTCTTGTTGGACTGTGCTTAGGAATAGTGTAGCCAAACGATATTATCAATCGCACACGGTATTTTGATGCAGAAAAGGTTTCAAAGGGTAGAAATCTCTAGGGATTCTGTTTCGTAGAGCTAAAACCTAACAAGTTTTACGTATTATAAGTGAATTTTACGTTAGAGTTGAATACACTCATCTTAATTAGTAAGTGTAAACCTCTACCTAACATTATATACACTGAACAAATGGATCATACAGCGTATCTGATTTTACTAACAAAAAGTAGCTTTTATGGAAACATATATGCATAATATATATATTATTCTTACTTAAAGTTAGTTAAAACTAGCGATAACGATGAGAAGTTATTGTCAATGTCAACAAAAAGTGTAGTGGATAAAATTGAAAGGATTTTGAGTTGATTGATGATTAGTAAAATTAAGAAAGCTTTCATTGTTGTCATGTCAATTGGTGAAAATGGCATGGGATATACATGTATGAGTACATGCTACTATGCAAATTGTGTTGCATACGATGATGCACCAAACCAACTACTGCAAACTGCAACTTATGTGCACAATGTTATCTGTTATGATAAGATGATTATAATGATGAAAATATCAAGTTAAAAAACCTGTGTGATGATATGATTATTACGATGACTATAATATGACGGATGACGGAATGAATGAGATGAATTAAAAATATATTATTATATATATCTCGATATTGATTTGACAATATGTTAAATAAATGTTACGCTTATTATTACCAGCAAAAAATAATTATGGCTTGTATCACATCCCATTCCATACGTAAAAATGGAGATGCATATTCAAAAATACACGAATGACGCTGCGGAAGGAACTCACTAGAAAAGTAGGAGTTGTTTAGTCAGAGGCGACAATGACATTGAGTTGAACACTTTCCATTTTCATTAGACGGAAGTGTAAGTGGCATTCATTTCGTATCGAAACATTATATGTATGAGTGATCTTGATGATGATAATGTGCGAAGGCATACAAACGCATACCCTCACATCCACGTCCACCCATCCATTTTTTGGCTGATCATGATCATCGTGAGCAAAATTTAGGTACAACACTGATTTCTCGTTTACTGACCTATAAAACTTGCCCTTGCCATATAGGAAACAAGTTTAGATGGTGGCTGAGTGAGAGAAATGTTTTGTTTATGAGCGTAGCATGACAATTTGCGCTTAGACCAAAGTATGACTTACGCAAAATGCCTTGAAGGTAAAGGCTTCAACAAAAAAAACCAGTTGATTTGCAAGGGTTTGTATCACATCAACGGGACCACATAGTTTCTGTAAAATAAAATAAAAAAAACAATCATCACATCAGCATGCTGATTATGGCGAGTTGTGGTGGTAAATGAAAGTGATTAGCTAAGAAGTGGAATACTACGAGTATCAATGAAGCCTAATATACGTACTGTTGATGAAAATGATGCTGTGGTTGGCAGTAGTACAAGATGAGCATGAGCTGAACTTGACTGATGAGGTGAGGCTGAGAATCCTTTGAAAAAGTTTATACTATGTAGCAGTAACATTCTACCCTATCAAGTGAAATTCATTTAAAAGTATAAAAATGTAGACCCACACATTTGTATGAGGATAATCACGAAAAAAGTATGACATTTGAAATTATATGAAGCCAATGGTAAAGTTCATGCAAAAGCTCTCAGTCAGCCATAGGCCTCTTCCGAGACTAGAACAGGACGTGAAGTGTCAGACGACGAAATAATTCAAATGTGAAGCACAACGACATATTTTTCAAGGAATTAATTTTTAGGAATTTTCAAAAGTCAAGGTGGATTTCAAAGAAAGACAATGAGGGTTTTAAGGTGCAGCAGCCTCACACTGTTGCTAATACCATGGGTGTTCATCAATTACGTAGGGGCCATAAGGAGTGATCTGTACATAAATAAGGATAAGTTTGGTAAAGAAAAAAACACACATTTTTTGTGAAAGTTGACGACGAGTGCATCTAATCCATTGCATAGCCTCATTTTTAACGTTGATTACAGGCGAATTTCTGCGCATGGAAATTAGTGAGAAGGGATGTACAAATGTGCCACTCAACTGGGATAACCAAGCAATTTCACTGGATACTCATGGGAGCTGCGTGAAATTCTATGATTTGCCATACTGTAGGGGAAAATATGTGGCTATTCAGCCGTATCATGGAACTTTCCAGGATAATTTAGAGACTTTAGGATTTAAACAAATTATTAGTTCAGCTAGTCCATGTGGACCAAAAGGTACGCACGCACTGTAGTCAGCTATATATCAAATGTTATCTATCATGAAATTTGTACAACTACGTTTTTCGTCGTTTTCAGTTCCAACAGGGCGTTACTACATCCTCAATGGGGCTGATGGATCGGTAGGTTTCTTTTACCCATTGCTAACCCAAACTGTGAGATTGAGGGAAACTTATTTATGAACGATTGTTCCAATAGGTCTTGACTATTGATAAAAAGAATGGCTCAGTTGTTGCCAAAACATTGCCATTCAAGCCGTATATTATGAAAAATCAGCAATTTCAAGTTGATAAAGTATGACATTCTTTTGACAACTATCCCATTATACATTTATAAGCCGGTGACTATGAAACATTGATAAATTACCTACAACACTTTAATAATAACGGTAGATTGCTCTGGCGGATTATGAAATAATTCCACGAGTTCATGAAGACCTCAACCCCATAACTTATAACATGCATATTTCTACAAAGTCGTATCCAGTGAAGAGAAGCTGGAAAATTGAGAGTGTCTATCGCGGGAAGTACATCATCAAGAATGAATGGAATAGCCGTTGTCTCTACAAATCGTAAGCTTCTTATACCCGACTATCAATGGAATCAATCTAAAGCTCTAAAAATCAATACCAACGTAATAAATTACATTTCCGGTTAATAACGTTTACTTTAGCGAGAGTGGAAAAGTGGAAGAGCATGAATGTGTTGCCTGGTCTCCAAATCAGGAGTGGATGTTCAAAGCAATCAAAGTACAACCCTTTTTCCCATCCAAAGAAGAGCTTACCAAGAAACCAATTCGTCCGGATGAAAATTTACCATTCCAACCTCAACAAGATGTGTTCCCACAGTTCCATCTCCCACCGCGACCACACATCCGACCTGGACAACCCCTTCGTAATCCCAACAAGAAAAAGCAGAAGAAGCCGCAAGCTCAAGATGATAAGGGTCGCCCAACGCTACCAATCATAAATAAACCATTTGAAAGACCAAATCCAATCGTGCTAAATCCTCGAGAACCGTTCCCCGGTGTACAACCTGTTCCCATCTACCCTCAAAGTGCACTCCGACTTCCTCCTATTGGAATTGGACCAGATGGAAAGCCAGATCCGAATAGACCTGCGATTCCCCATGTTGTTCACCCAGGTCGGCTACCTTTCCCAAGGGATCCAGTTGTGAGCGATCCAACGAAGGCTGTTTGGCCCCCAACTTTGTTTGGACAATTTGGTCAATGGACCACTGCCAGGCCGGTTCCAGCAACGGTGCCCAAAAAGAAGACTTCCGATGAGGAGGATGAGGAAGAAGAGGAGAAGGAAGACGAAGACAAAGAGGAAAAGGAGGATGACGACAAGGAAGAAGCGGAGGACACTGAGAAAGAAGAAAAAGA
>JAQGAP010003704.1:0-11868 GCA_034697805.1 Orchesella bifasciata | reverse complement strand
TGTCCTAGGATTTATGGTAGGTATAATATATGTACATTGTACATATATCCAATTAACATTCCTATACTTTCTCCATCCAGTGTTCTACATAACAAGAGGCTTAGAGTAACGGAAGAAGCATTGAAATCTAAAAACAATTACCCTTTCGTTTTACACTTACATACGAATTGCGAATGCAGGAGAAAGCTATTAATCAATTCTTTGACAGTGCCATTTGAACTATTTTGCGTACGTGCTAAACGCGGCCTACTCTTTCGAACGATGTAATATATTTAGCTCGCTACTTTACTACGTGAGAGCGTAATGGAATTTAGAGGGAGAAGGTAAAAACTTTCTCCCTGCATTTTTTTCTTCTGAAGGAATAGAATGAAACATTCTGTTTCAAGTGTCAGTAAGATAGCGCTGTCATCAAAGGAAGGAGCCGGGAGTTAATTGGCAATTTTTTTGGCAAAACTTTGGCAATAATTTTGAACAATTTCTAACAATTTGCTCCAACTCTTTGACGTGAAACTTCTGGACAGTCTGAAATATATGTGCCGGGAAATCTCGCACTGGAGAAGGGAAACAGTTTACTCGGATTTTATCCAGCAATTACTTTCTATAATTGTGATAATGACTGTGTCTAGCGAGCACCAATGTGGACTAAGAAATATATCCTTGCTTTCACGGGTTGGGTCAGTGGAGTTTGCACAATTGTTCAGGAATCCTATTTGCTTTCCTTTCCAACAAAATCTAATGTGGAGCTATATCTATGTAGGTGCTCATGGTACAAGTACAAGTACATTATATGGTACAATAGCTCTCCAATAGAATATCAGATTTTGTACCCTAGTCGAGTCCACTACTGGAAGTTTTCTTTCTAGTTTGTAGAATGTGGAATGTAGTTTGTATGGCCAGTCATCTTCATCTTCAAATTGGGATGTGGACAATCCATACATGTTTAGTGAAAGGACATTGAATCGCAATTTTCCAGCATTTATTATATTTTTGTTCGCCTCCTTGAGAGAAAGAAAATATGCATTATGTTATGTTCCATCCAGCATGATATGGCATGGCTCGCATCGCCTAAGCGTCAAGTACCGCGTAGCATCCTTGAGTGGCATTCATTCGGTATCGGAGACAAGTGAGAAATGAAGAATCGAAGCAGGAGCGATATGCCTGTGTTTGGACTTGGACACAAGTGCGCTCATACTTGTACCGTAGTCCAAGCACGAAAATGGTTGCTCGTCCCTAGTTTTGGATCGAGAATGAGAAAAAATAATATATTGCTTTCACCTTGTTCATTCCGTCAACTTATCTTGGGCTCCTTTCCTCTTTCTCCGCTCTCGTTTAGTCTCGAAGGAATTTTGAGAAGAGAGATAGGCAGAAAAAATGCGGTCACGACGACAATTTCGTCGATGAAAGTCAACAAAAGCATTTCCTTTTTCTATGTGGAAGTTGGGGCCTCACATTTAATGTATATTTATTTACCCATCCTGCACAGTCTTTATCTGCTGCTTGCTGCTCGTTTTTTATATTCAAGATATTAGAGATGCTCCTTATTGAAGCAGTTAAGTGTTTGGAAATGTAGGAAATAAATTGAAAGCAAAAAGGGTGTACGTTCTCTGTAAAAGCATTGACGTCTATTATCACATGGAAAATTATACCATTTACAATTATTTTATTGCTTCACCTCGCTGGAGGTGGTTGAATTGATGAAATTTAGCAAATTGTAGTGTCACCTAACCCCTACTGCCATCATAAGATAGTGGTGACACCACATAATCTTGTCAAGACTCAGTCTGAAATTTTTAGAATGGAGGAAAATGCGAGATGAACAATCAATTTTAAATATAATGGCAAAGAAGGAAAGCGACAGAATGAACCCAGTGAAAATACTAAAACTGTGGGATGATGACAATTGACAATGCCAACCCAAGAGTGAAAAGCTTTTTCTTTCTGAGTAATATTGACTGTTGGTTTGGCTCTACCCACTCTCACACTCAACAACCGCATTCAATGGCTATATGTTCTCATCCATTTTATTTACACATTTAGACTCTTGTGTATCTGACAAACATATAAAATCACTAAGAAATCCTAAATCAGGAGACGGATGGATGTGTGTGCAAAGACAAGACAATAGCAAATAGATGGATGACTTGTCTTTCCATTTCTTTCTCCTTCACTTATTCCCCGTCTACTTGCCTTGGGTGTGCTACTCTCTAGTAACAAGCTTGTGTTTCAGCACACAGGATATTGGATGGACGACGGGATTTGTTTTCTTAACAATTCAAGGCAAGATATCGAACGGAGGATTTCACCAGAAAAATGAAAAATGTGACCCTATATATTCTATGTATATGAACTGATGACAACTATCACTTTTTATATGGAATCATATGAAGCGTTCGTAATACACACACTTTGTGTTTATAGGAATGGATTTTTGAATTAGGATGAGCACGGAGCACGATATGCGACGCAAAGTCAACGAATCGTATACTTTCATTTTTTAAAGTCAAAACATGGGGTTGAAACGTTAACATGTTCACTGACAATCATCAATCCACTTTGGTGATGATATACATAAAACATGCCATTGTAGCCTTTTTCTGGTAAAGTTCTTTAGGCAAAGAGGTAACTAAACAAGACAATTCAATCCGCTTGCTAGTGATACTAGAAGACATAGATCTATGTGATTGGTAAAAATCATATCAAATCCGAAATACAAACTGGGTGTAAAATTCTTTCAAATTAATCCATTTTTACTCATATAATTCTAGAATGGATGGGACTGATGCAACCTAAATACTAGTCTGAAAATTACAACGTCAAAAGCCCCACAATAAAGTAGTCTGATCTGTAGACATATTACTTGCCCGACAGGGTATTATGTGAAAGAGGAAAGTCACGTTTGACTGTCGGAAGCTTGGATTCGACAACCTCTAATTTCTTTCGTAATTTTTATTGGATTTTGGAGACATGAGAGTATATAGCCACCAACTACTACGCGTCAGTTTGATTCTTCACAGTGCAGAATGCATAGGACGATTAATAAGAGAAAAGTCATCTATTCCCGGAATTTTACCTAAAAAATTCAATTTTCTTCACTGCTCCAGGACAGGAAATGAGATTTCTTGGGACCAAATCTACAATATCCATTTTGAATCCTCTGTTCAGCTTTAAATACAATCTTTCTTAGTCGTCAAAGAATTTTCAGAGCTTTCTCGATGGTTGAAATCCAATAGCATTGTGATTTTTCATTTTACGGACCAGATGTCAACTTGACTCTGACTCTTTAGTGTGCATATTACACGTACATTTGGATCAATCAATTTAGCATGTATCTAATCTAGAAACGTAATATTTTCTGGTTTTAATCCTTGGATGATGTCTATCTGGTACTAATAGCTTGGATTTTGATGCTACAGCAAAGTTACAGATCATAACGGTAGAACCAAACGAACTATAGGTCAGCTCCTAAAATATTAAGCATAAGTCAACTGAAAAAATCCTGTGAACGCTGGGAAATGTACAATGTCTCCAGTAAATTCCCAAATTTAGCTTGCTCTTTTGTTGGGAAGACGTTTCATAGCTTATGAATACATACGAATGGTTTTGTGTACGTATAATGTGTATCTTCATATGCTTACGTATATGCATGCGTTCGGATTTACTGTATCCAACTTCAGATACAACAGAGCAGAAGCTTTGCTTTCATTTTAAATATTTTTCCTAACAACGAAGAGTCGTCCTCGTAAATCGATCGAATTTTTTTCCATCAGCAGCGTCTGTAAATGAATGGAAGAAATGTCAAACAAGTAGCACCTCACAACCATTTCCCTCGCGCCCAATACCTTTCAAAGATTCACTTTTTCCTTTTAAATAATTGAAAAGCATTGATGAAACTCCAGATAAGAGCTCAAAATCCCATGAAAACGTTGCTAACAAGACGCAGTGAACAATGAGCAATAAGGAACATCAAAGCACATTAAACAGGCTTCAAACTGGAGTGGAGCGTATGTATTATTGAAGTTGGGAAAAGGCAAAAAGGACCAGTTAGTTAATCTCATTCTCTGCGAGTATTATACATACCATGTGAAATGCGTATAGCGATGCATTACCATGTATATACAATGGAAACTCTTTCATATTATACGAAAGCTATCTGGTGGATCTCTATTTCTAACGCTTCTATTTCAAGGAGACGACGAAAGAGCACAAAAATCGGAAGAACAGGAAAAGCTACTTAAGTTTGTTATTTCCGAGCATTAAAGAAGTAACAGCCGTTGTTCTCAACCAGTCAACCCATCACAGTCTTTTTGCCCTAATAGATCCTTCCGTAGCTTTAGCCAGGAAAATAAAAAGCGTTAGAAGAAGAAAAGACAAGATGTTATTATACGACTTTTTGTTTTTATTTGTCCTTCTTCCTTCATTCAACTCTTGCCCAGCTCCATTATTTTCCTTACCTCGTTTACGTTTTCAAAAAGAGCGGAACTCGGCTACAATACGAGCTCGGGACTTAAAAGACAAATAATATAAAGCAATAAACTATGTATGGGATCGTTAGTTGCTCCAAAATATAAATGCATACAAGAAAAACGCCATTAGTCAGCCGTTTCGTTGTTGAATGTTAAATTTTTTTCCGCCTCCCTTTGAAAAAGGAAAACAAACTCGAGTCATATAATTGACAGCTTCCCTTGATTGACGAGAATATTGTTGAAGAATGTTTTGCTTGTGATCCCTATTCGATATCGTGATGATAAGGCTCGTTATGTCTCCCACATGTCACTTGACACAACGGCAGTGTTACATAATGCTCATACGTGGAGTTGTGTATGAAACTATATTTATTTTACCAGAAAAGTCGTTCCCTTCCTCGCCTCGCACTGGGTCGTTATCAGAGGGAAATGATCATTCCCTTTGTATCATTCTCGTCGATGATTACATTGGACTTCGTGCTCCATGTTTTGTGTGGGTAGGTGTGGCCAATTGCTTCGTGTTATGCTATGAAAGAAAACGTGTGAAAGCATAAAAACGACAATAAAGAGGAAACAGAGTTGTTGTGATAAGGGCAAACATAACTTTATTTTTGGTTGGTTCCCTCTCATTGTCAAAAACTACTTGATTTCGTTCCCACTCATAAATAACCATTTGGATGAGATTGCTTCCACAAAAAATCGGTACCTGACTCTTTTGCAGCAGCAAATGAACGGGCAAAGATGTAGGTGACTTTTTAACTAAATTCAGTAAATTGAGTGGGAGGGAGTAGCAGCTTGGAGGATTTGTATGGCTGCAATAATTGTAAAAAGCAAGTCGTAATGCAAGTTTATTTAATGATGCCTTTTGAAAGTTTGTGACAAAGTTTCACAAAACCCTCTTTGGATTCTTTGGTACAAGGAGTGTGGAAATGGAAATGTCATCCAGATTCAAGATTTAACATTGAGTCAAGTCAAAAGTTACATTCTTTCCTGCTAATTTTGAAGGATAAAATACACTCCTCCAAATCAAGCTAATAAGGTAGAGATGAGAAAGGCAGAAAAAATGGTTGAACCAGATTCAGACAAAAAAAAGAGTTGATAGATCACAAAAATTAGTGACACAAACTACTTTTTTTACTGTTATCCACTGTAGCCATAATGCAACGCAATTACTTTTTTTGCGCTTTTACTCTCGAAGATGAGAAACTCTCATCTTTTTCGCTATAAAAGCAAAAATAAGGCAGCAAGTTTTGCAAACGAAATGGAGGTTATATAGTCGTCATCCATGTTGCACTCTGGTATCGTGAAGTCAAACAGTATCATATTTCTAACACGCTAGCAGAATAACGTTGCTTGCGTAACTCATCATATTTTTCTCGGAACCAAACTCACTTGACTTTTCACTCAGAAGACAAAGTTGGTAGGAGGATAAAAAAAGTGCTCACATTGTCTTCATCATTCTATTCCCTTCGTCATCTTCATAATTGTCTTCGTTTTTGTCTGTTGAAAACATAAAAAATTGTACACTCCTCTATGATTATTACTCTATCTTCAACATTAACTTTTTCTCAAGCTGAACTAAGCACAAAAATGCATCATGGCTTAGCGTACATATGAATTCTTAATGTATCTCACAAGATGCTACTTATATGTTGTGCAGTTGTACTCTTTTTTCTTTCAAGAAGCCACAACAACGACTCTCATCATTTCTTGATTACTGTCATTTCTTTCCACTTTTACTTTCTCTTGCCCAAGCCATGTACTGTATATCCAGCTTATAAGTTTGTCTTGAGAATTTCAGCACTCTTTAATATTACTTGTTAGAGCATAGCATGAACTACTCTCATCTTCCTCGTGAACGAAGAAGAGGAAAAATTGGGTTGAAATTAAGCGAAAAAAGAGAAAACCAGAGAGCTGGAAGGAGAAGCGAATTTTTTTTTGTACATCATTTTTCTTCATAGTTTTGCTCCATCCAACTCTCTCAAAACACAATATGTGCTTGCTCCCAGTCTCATATATTTGTAACTTTGTGAATAATAGCCTACTCAACTTCTCTGAGAAAAGTGAACGGGAAACAAGCCACTTGGAATGTTTATACCTCGGTATATCACAATATATAACAGTTGTTTAGCTATGTTGTACATTTCTGGGTTGAAAATGAATGAGCAGTACTAAAAATTTGTTGAAAAAACTTATTCACATAATACGACCGTATTCCGATGTTCTTCTGATGCTCTCCTCTCCCTCTTTCTGTCAGAAAAGCAAAAGCTTGATTGTAAACACAAAATTGTTAGTGTGGAACGAACACGAGCAAATACGAATATGTAAATATATAGAGGTACAGCACTTTCATTTGCTGCCTTTCACAGCGTAAGCCGTGCATTGGTTTCATAATAATATACGTAACCAGCCAAAGTCAGTACATTTCGTTGCGTTTCGTTGCACCAGCTTCATTTATTATCAGCTCGTATACAAATATAATGGAGCTTCATCCGTGAACATCATAAAGGCTAGGAAAATGGGAGTTTGACTGAGGCAGTAAAATTTGACTACTTTCTTCCGCTTCTTCGAAACATACACATACTTATTGCTGCTTTCCCTTTGCTTTGCTCAAGTTGACTCAGGTTTAAGTGCACTTTATGAATTAAAATGTATCTCTTTGGTTGTTGGAAAGGTAAACATGAGATTGTGTTTGAATTAATTAAAAAAAAATGTTGTACACCTTTCTGCTAGCTCGTTAATGTAAAAGCGTACTCACATGTAGTTGGTGTGATTCGAAATTTTAAATGTTGACAGTCGAAAGGTAGAAAGGTAATCGTGTTGTGACGTAAAAGATGATACACTTATGCTTGTAGCTTTCTTTAATTGGGAAAGATGTTTAGCTGAGGCACAACTTTACTTGCGTGCAGAGAGTCATTCAATGGGGGCAAACAGTAGTGAACATAATTTCATCCAAATCAATGAGCAAATTCATACTTTGTATCATGTAAACGGTAAACTAGCTCTTTGAGCTCAAGACTGCTATTTTCCTGGGCACAGAATTGGATTGAAAATGCTGGAGGGAAAATTGCTGATACTGTACTTAATGAAAAAAACGTATAATAAACCGAGAGAAAACTCAGATAAATGGCCTATTTTGGAATTCAAAGTCTGTGCCTGTGCTGCCAAAAGAAGTTAAACGGAATGGTATGTTGTATATGTGTTTTACTTTTTCTGGAGCAAAATCACTTCGTAGAAACTGGAAGGGAAGCTTTGAATGTTCAAATTTGATGGTAGAGCATGTCAGGTAGGTAGACAAAATAGCAAATAAACTCTTCTCTCTTCTTTTTTCCGTGGGGAAAACGCTTAATTTTACAGCGTTTTTCAACAAACGTGACGTTTTTATAGAGTATCACAGGTTTCATTCAAGTTCGTTAGAATGCATCTCAGAACTCACTGTAAATTCGTTCATGAAGACACCATCCCGTGTAGAGCGAGTCAAGTCGGAGAAACATGAAAGTGCCTCCTCACTTTCCAATACTTTCGTCTTCCCTTGGAATTGCTGGATGCTGAAAAGTAGCCAAGTTTAAAGTGGAGTGCGAGTTTTACTGTTTTAACTCACATTTGAAATTGTAACATGCAACATCTGTCTTCCCATCCAATGTAAGTGTATATCTTTGTATTCTGAATCGATTCTCTGAGAGGATTGAGATGGAGCGGGTGGGGAGAAGAATCATAAAAAATAGCACGCGAAACTGTTTGGATTTTAGAGTGCATTAAAATTAAAGCTAAAAATAAGTTATTGAGGATATAAAAATGCTCAACTTATTCTGAAGAGTATTACAGATTGTAATTTGTTATTTATTAAGAAAAAAATTGCTCAAAATTTATGATAAATGTTGATAACAGTTATGACCTTTACATCTCATTTAAAAACACATTCGCAATAGTATAATTCTGTAAGATAAAGTACCCCCAGCGACACCTATTTCTCTAATTGTTTCCCTTGTGTGAAGACAAGTAAAAATCAATACACTCCTGCTCCATTTCCGTTATATTTTATTTCAGTTCTTTGTAGTAAGTGAACTGTGCCAAACTGAACCAAATGACTGCGCTGAGGTTGCAGTTGCATTAGAAGAATAGAGTGGAAATTCTCTTTTTTCAAAAGCAAAGGCTACACATATAGCATTACTTTCTCCTACTTGAGTTTACTTTAGCTCGTGTGAGGCAAACAAAAAATGGAACGGGAACGGCACAAGCTCTGCACTCCATTCTATTTACTTTTATTTACTGGATGTTTCCCTTGATATTCATCACTCACAGTTTTTACTACCACACAATTCAAACCAGTTCCATACTCGCATGCTTGTAAAGGCTTAACCAGTTATCTCATTATTTACAGTGTAGCATTCCGTTGTGCTTTGTGTTCATTCATATATATAAACCCTATTGTACATATCTACCTGTATCGACATTGCCTCAAAATTTTACATTTGCTTAAACTTTTACTCATACATGATGTAAGGGTATATAAACCGAAACCTAGATCTGGTTGTTTTCACAAAAAATCTTAGCGTGAGTAGCAGTCTCTATGTCTGTTCAAAGAAAAACCATCACCATAAGGGTGCAATAACTTCTTGCTTGCCAACAGAAAGTCTTCGCATCGTCTACGTCGTAATTTACATAAGTATACACAGATACTACTCATACTCATTCCTTCGCCGCAAAACTATAATATACGTGTACGAAAAATACTTTTTTCTTAAGGAATACATATGCCCATGTACAGTTATTGTTTGTTTATAATTTCTTTTCTCACTGTTTTCAAGGTGTCCTTTGTTTAATAAAAATGGACATTCTTTTTTTTGTCACGCAGAATGATAATCCCAATTCGTGTGTATGAAAATAAGGCCTGTTTTTTCCCGATGAGTAGAAACGTCCCTGAAAGGCTACAAACTAACATCTCTTACTGCAAATAAAATTTGATAATTTATCACAATCTTGTGCTTTCCAAAGTGTTTATGTATTGAAAGATGGTCTGGACATCTGTGGCCATTCGTACTTATTCTGCCACAATATTTTGAAGCGTTGATATGGAATGCAAGCAAAAGGGAAAGTTACAAAGACTCGACTACAGCATATTAGTATTTGATGTTATGTTGATCCTCGAATGCAAAATTTGAGCTTCCTTTTGATATTTTTCACTTGCTTCCCCATCATAAAGACTGTCACATTACGTATATCACATTGAATGAATCAGCGTTTCGGCTTTTCGACCACCACGCACGTAATCCACCAAGTGCTCAACTATACTTAATGTTTGAGGAATATATATCTATATAATATAGTTTGGTTGCTGCCACCACTGCTGCTCTTTTCAATGAATGGGAAGTTATGAGTTTTCTTTGTGACAAAGGATATGCCTAAAAATCGCTGAGTTGACTCGTCGTTCTTTCTCATTTTCCTGTTTTTACTACGTACTCCCTTTGGTACTCCCAGTGCGGTAACAATACTTTTTAGCATCACAAAAAAAACTTGGTTTGAATGTGAGTTGAGAATAACCACCAAAAGATATACCGTATAATTTTAAACATGAAGCTTTTTGATAAGGAAAAATTATACAAAATTATACGACTTGACGATTTAGCTTGGCCACAAAATGGTCTATTATAGAGCAAAAAATCTTTTTGTATCCTCACAGCAAACTGCGTACATGTGTGATACTGGCTGAAGGCTACTCTTCCATCTCTGTCATAGACATAACTAACGAGATAAGTACCTACTTGTGCTCTCTGATGGGGGAAAGAGAGAAAGAATGGGTGGTGAAAGTACATCAACTTAATCATCAACAAAGCAGCATGATTTTGTGCTTGCAAACATTTTAGTTTGCTGCTGAACACTGGATAAATCATCATCTGTCTAAAAATGTTGTATGCGTATTATGCATATTACGAAATGTAATGACAACAACACACAAGTGAAAATCGTGCCAGGACACCAAAAACTTTTATCGCGGCATATTAATGTTTTTGGAAACAAAATTGTTAAAATAACTTTTTTTACCGATTCTGTTGAAATCAGAAAAATATTATGATGAAAATAACGGTAGCCGCGATAGGCACACAATGAAAGTTGGTTGTTGAAAACACTACTGGTAAAGAGGATCGCTGATGGAAGCAAAAAATGCTTGAAACCCATTTTGCTGTTGAAATTTCAGTTTCCGTGTATATAACGGTCTATATTAAGCTTGTATCCTTGATAAGGAGAAATGTTGTTGAGATGTTTTGAAATGGTTTTCATCATCGTTTTTTAAGCCGCTTCCACATACTTTGTGCACTCAACCATGCCTTCTCATGATACGTATTTCATAAACGATCGAGTTTTTGCACTGTATAAATATAAAGTATGAACACATTTTAGAAGCCCAAAATATCCATTTGTTTCCAGAATCTCGTCTTGCTTGGAAGCAGCACGTAGCTTAGTACAATATACAGTGTATATTGCTTTGGGGTATTGATTTTCAGCAACAAAATCTCATAATGACCATGGTTGTTTACGAATCTCGACTAGTGTCTAAATACGTTGACTAATTTGAACAGGGAAAGTGTAAAATTAGCGTGATACAACGTCAAAATATATTATGGTTTTGATGAGACTACCCATGAAAAATACTATCCTATATAGTATTCGTATTGACTTCCATGAACCACCATGGGCAAGTGTTTCCAGCTCCAGTAACAGAAGGAAACTTTTGGACGATTGATAAATCATATATAAACTCTATTCCGCTCGTAGAATCCCCACGCATATGAATGTAAGCATCAGCAAAATTTCTGGTCAATATCAATTATGCTCCGACGTTTTTCATAGGGGAGAAGAAAAGAATTACGCGTTTGAGCCAAAAATGTAACCAGATTCAATGAAGTATGTAGGTATTAGAGTAGAGATGCATATCAGAATACAAAAGACGTCTGAGCCAATGTATGCACGTATATTATATTATAGAATCATATTCTTTCGTATTCTTTCCTATCAGTAGTAGACGTTGTGTGTACCATAGTTGGTAGTTGGGTAGTGCTTTGTAGAAATATTTTTCAGCTTTATGATAATGTGCTTTCTCCTATTTTCACACTGATCTGCAAATAATTCACATTTTCTTCCCGTATCCCACATACATCCTCAAGCTAATCTCTGCTGGCATAGCGTGAGCTGAAGTTTGAATGCAATACGGAAATGAGATTCGAGAAACTTGCTCTAGCTCAGGCAAGCTTGAATGGGAATGGCAAGTTGACCGTAATAATTAGCGTGATTACAGTCATTCTCGACATCATAGCTCTCACACCAGAAATAGTATACATAAGAAGGAAATGTTATGCGAGTGCACATTCCGTAGCACGAGCGTCTTCCGTAAATTATGCATTCCTTT
>JAQGAP010003703.1:0-11868 GCA_034697805.1 Orchesella bifasciata | reverse complement strand
ACAACAGTATGACACACCTGTCAGTTTAATAAGTCAGCTTTGTTGCTTGTCAGGTGCGAATTATGTTAAATTATTGGAGCATTTTTGCTTTGAAAACATTTAAGCTTCCTGCCTCTTGCAAGTATATTTTGGATGGCTTGGCTGGAGAAGTTTTGAGACCTTGTTTGTTTATGATTGCGACATCAAATATTCAAGTTTTAAAGAGTTAATTACCTTTTTATTATGCACGTATTTCGTGCAGATGCAAGGTTGAAGGCGTAAATCTTTTGAGCTAAGAACTCATTGCATTCATTCAAGGACAAGGTCAGAAATGACGTAGAGAGTGAACCAAGTCATGCTATTTAGAACGTTGGCTTTGTTTTGTTGCTTTCACTCACACCTTTTACTAGTGAATGCTTTCACCGTTGTCTGTATCGCAAATTGTGAAAGTTCGCCTTACTTTGCTATTGGTATTTTATGTCAGCATGCATTTGTGTGAGCGTTGTGTCAAGTCGCCCTGAAAAGTTTTCTTGACTTTGATTAATTATTCTTATGTTTGATGCATTCGACTTCTTGTTTTCTTAATGCTTTTGTTTTGAAAGAGTCTTTCAACTTTCAAGGTTGCATGTATAAGTAATATCTTCTAGTCCACTACGGAATAGTATATTTTCTGTACGCATGACATGGTCATCATCAAACGAATGTTATTACTAAGGTTTGTAAGCACGTGTGTACTTTGTTCTTTGTTACACCAACAGTCTCGGCGTTAGTTAAAGCATTGACTTTTTAACTAATTACCTGGCATATTTCGTCAATTAATGCGGCATCGTTAGACGGAGCAAAAGTTGAGACTGTATTATGGATAAGGGTTACGGGAATCGGGAATTGGTTGCATTGAATTGAAACTATTTCCGTTTTGTTGTTAAAAACTAGCTGTCCTTAATCGACTGAGTTGGTTCAGATAAAATATGAGGTAGAGATGTTTTATATAGTAAAGTACTATGATCAAGTTTTCACATATTTCGTGACATACAGTTTGTCAGTAGTACACATACTTGGATGCAGTTGCACTAGTATGAAAATGAAAAGATCGGAGAATTTCGGAGAGTGAACGAGCGGATATATACATTACATAAACAAGTTCTTTTTTTGTGACCCATTCCTTTCCATTCTATACCGTGGTAAATAGAGCGGTGCAAAGTAGACATGGAATGTGATGTACAAAGGAATGCCTGTTTGTTGTTCACATGAAAAATGTTGCACGCCTTCGAATACACATTACCTAAATGCAGGTAGCATGTCAAGTGCATACTGTAAAATATTTCATTTCCCAGCTTTCAAATAGTTGGAATTTATAAATTATGTAGTTTTAATTATTACAATCATGAAAACTTGGATTTATCAGTTGAACTTTAATAAGATCTTATAAAACATAAATGCAATTAAGATCACTTCATAACATTTTCCTTTGTCAGTCATGTTGAATTGTTTTTACTGCTAAATTAAATGACTTTGACTGCAACAATATATATATATGCGCTTGCTTGTTGAAATAACTGAAACTGTGTAGTAGATTTTGATAACTAAATAGACTTTCTGTGCAAAAATATTATAACTTATAATCATGACATCGGCGTATCACCATTCTGCTTTATTTAAAATTTACTAATTCGTAACCTTTTCATTTTATTATAGCTTGCCACTTCACTCCAGAACGAACGGGAGGAACGTGCACGACTTCAACAAGTTAATGCTAGTCTATTGGAACAAAAGAATCGTGCGGAAGATACTATTAAAGAGAAAGAAGAAATGATTATAGAGCTTCAACGACAACTGCTCATAGCCAATTCCAGAAAATTAGTTGAGGAGAAATCCACGTGCATCACACCTCGGCCTTCATCACCTCCAAGCTCATCTCTTTCGGAACAACCACCACTGAAGAGGGCCAGACTAGACAATGATGAAAATTCATTTGCCCCACCGCCACCTCCACCTTCAGAAACAACCGGTACACATCAAATGCGGCTTGAAAACATCAATTTATTGTCGTCATCAGTTTCCTTCAATCTTCATCGATCCAATAGTCCTCCTCAACTTTCCCCAGCGGTTACCCCTAGATCGCTGTCTCAAAAAAATTATAGTGGATCGAGAAATAGTGTGAAAGTCTTGTTTGGCTTTGATGAGGAAGAAGAATCAGATGATTTCGAAGATGAGCTTCAATGTCTCACCACTACCCCTATCCAAGAGGCTGACAAACCAAGTTCTTCCACGTCCTATTTTGCACCTCAAGACTCCCCTGTTCCTACGTCACAACTGTCCGCATTTGCATGCAGTTCGTCAGACAGAGCTGATGACTTTTTTAACAATACATTCTTTACTGGAGAATCTAGCCCAAATTCTCATAGTAGTCACCTGGATAAACATTCTAATTCGCCAGATATTTTGAAATTTAAACCGATTCAACGTCCACGTCCAAACAATTTTTTTCGCCACCATCACGGACGTACCTTACAACCGGAAGTGCGGCGAAGATTTAACACTAGCTCTCTCATTAGCAGTCGTTTTCCAGATGCCAGTAAGCAATTAAATAGTTTTTTCGCACCAAAGAATTTCAGTAACGACAACGCTAATAATTTCCTATCTACAAGTATTTCAACGCCTTCTCAATCTCAGCAAGCGATTAGTGTTCGCAACAATAATTTTCTGAATGTTTCTCGTCCAGCCCCATCAAAAGATTTATCCTCCTCACTGATGCCAACCGATGACGACATCAGTGGCGGACAAGAAAATCACAGTCAGTCGTTTAGATCTCTGAGCGATTTTGACAGAATTAATGAGGAATTGACACCAGAGACAGTTACGTCTCCTTCTAAGAAGCGAGCAGTTGGCCGACCTCCAGGCTCGATTAAAAAACGAGTCCCAGGGCCATCCACTGCAATCTCTAGCCCAAGTCCTGGACCATCCTCTTCTAATTCAAATGGCGTAGTTGAACAAAAATTTTCCAAACGAGGACGCTTACTAAAACCTAATAGAGCAAGATATTCTCCAGATCCAGATATTTCGGTAAATTCTCGCGAGAAATGCATTACCACTCGGAAAAGCTACTACGTGCCCGAATCTGAAGGAACTGCACAGGAAGAAGAAGAAGAAGAAAGTCCTGAAGCACCTTCTACTACTCCAGCACCACCGGTTGTAGTGGAGGAGCCAATTACTGCACCTTGCGAAGTTGTGGAAGTACCTAAATGGAGGATTAATGTGGTCGAGGGATACGAGTATGAACTAGTTAGACCTATACCGGATGATGATATGAGCGAAGAAGCGTTCCTGAAGCGACATCAAAAGTTAGAAGCTAAGGAAAAGCAGAGGAAAAGATGGGATTCGCAGAGGTTACGAGAGGAAACATATAGGGAAAAGTAAGTATTATTTACTGTTTCTTATTTTATTTCGAAGAACTAATGTTTTTTACTCTTGACTCTTACAATGGGCTCAACTGAACAATTATTTTTTGCAGGCTTAGAATGAGACAGGAGGAACGTGAGCGACAAAAAGAGCTTAGAAGACTACAAAGAAAACGCAAAGGGTATGAAGGAAAAATAATAAATCTTTGTGTTAATTGCTCAAATTCACTTCAATATTTGGTAACAATGTTCAAGACGTGTGTTTATCTTTTACATTTTTTTGTATAGAAGAGCTGGTTGTACAAGTGATGAAGAACAGGAAAGTCTACTGCCAACAATTGACGATGTGAAAGCAGTTTTTATCAGCCCAGAGCTCCCAGTCGGTGCCTTCGGATTTACGTTACCATTAGTCGAAAAAGTGTAAGAAAACATTTCTTGTAAGTACGTTTATAACATTCAATCCCATCAGTGACTTGTTGAAAAGTCGCGTGTGTAGCTAATTGAAAAATGATTGTTTGCTTTCTTGCTATTTTGCCTTTTCCTCCTCACCCTAGGGATTTTCAACTATTGTGGAGACCGGAAGTTGGAAATTATATCAACATTAGTGATAAAAATAATAATAGCAGCGAGAACAGTGATAGTAGCACCGAAATGCCAACAACAACTGATAAAGTACTGAATCCTAGTCCATCGTCACTCATAGCGTCATCTTCACAGTCTTTACCTCCTGTTTCCTCTCAAAAACCTGAGCTATCAGCGTCCTCGTCTTGTAGCATAAGTAGCAATAGCATTCCATTAATTGATCTTGATACAAACTCTGCTCGAAAAAATAATTCAAATTTTGTTAATGATAATATTGATAAGGACAAATGTAGTGCAGACAAGTTTAGTGATTCTCGTATTTGTAGTAGCACTATTGACGTTGGTCAAGGTATTGTAGTTGAGTTTGATAATAATCTAGGTAATACCGGAACTAATCGTAAGTTAATGTCAAACCCTTCGTCTTTTGATGTAACTACTACTATAACAATTACGGAAGAGCTTGGGGAATGCAGTTCTCCAACTCCTATTTTTACTATTGATCTTGTAGATTTCAGAAATGAGAATAATACCGATAGTAATGGTAGTAGCAGTGGGAGCAGCAGTAGCAAAACTAATGTGAGCGATGACAACGATGCTTTGAGTAGATCACCTCCACCTACCTCTGTACTCCCTTCCATTACAATCCCATCCAGGTACCATTGTGAAAGTAGTAGGAGTAGTAGTAGCAGGAAGGAAACAACGTGTGACTCTGTTGCAAGCAAGGTTGTTGATATAGGGTTGCTAAAAGTTTCCTGTCCACCCTTATCCTACTCTATGCCCAATACGAATGTTGTATCGTCAACCAGTTTCAAGTTTGTCATCCCTACTAATCCATTAGCTCCTCGACAGTCAAGTCCTGGTTCCCTAACACGGCCTCTCCCTGTGTCATCTCCTCCTAAGCCTGGTCCTCGGTCTCAAAATAATGTAGTGTCTACTCCTTCACAAGTATCACCTTCTCGATCGGAGGATGATGAAATGTGTAGGGATAATATACGGAGCTAGCATTTTCTATTTACTCTAGGCGATTTAAATTGTAAAGAATGTTATGCCTGCTCACTAATTTTTTGTATTATTTTTCTGGATTCAGCTGCAATTAACCTTACAAACATCAACAAACGTAATAATGTCATAGCTGAATTGAAAAGTTTTTATTTGAGAAGAATTCTGTATGTTTTTAAACTTTGTATTTCATTCAAAATTGCATTTAAGTTTATCTTGAAAGTCTGATTTAACTAAATAAGTGAAACATGTTGTTAATGTTGTTTGATGTCATTACAAAGAGAATTATTGAGTTGTCTACAAAACCTGATTCTATAATGCTCTGAGTACGGCTTTGCCCACTTGTCAATCTTAACTTCAGGCAGTTATATACAATTTGTTCTGAAAGTCGAATCAATATGTATTTCAGCTTTAAATAATTAAACCATGATTAATTTACATCAGGTTTTGTGGGGAGTAAAAAAGTATTTTCCCATCCACTTGAATTTTGAGAATTGTGATTCGTACTCGAATAAAGTATGAACTTTTGTATTTTTCTGTGGTAAGTGTATTTTATATGGTGGCTTGCGGGATTATGTTTTCATGAACGCTGTAAATGTACAAACGAGTCAAGATTGTATTAAGTAGATGATATCGAATTCGAATATGTTGTGTATATAAATCAATACACATTAAATAATGACCTGAGATTATTTTCTGCAGTCGTATGCATGTAGTAAATGCGACGATTGAATTGAATGAATGTCTTGAACACTTTTTTATTTTGTATTTTATGCGAACGATCTAAAAAAAACTTCTTAATAAAAATACGTTTGACTGTGCTTGTGTTTTTTGTTTTTTGAGTTGACTTAATGTTCGTTGGTGATATCATAAAACTGAAAGCTTCCGGAAGCCCACAGAATTACCTAATTTGAGACATTATCTGTGAACTCATAACTTATTTCTTGTTTCTGCTGTAGAAAAAGCCGTGCAGAATACAGGTTGGAAGAAGACCAAAACGAACATAGAATATGAAAATCTAGCGTGACTATCAACTTTTGAGGGTTGTCAATATGGTATATTTGAAAAGGCAAGTCAGTGTTAGCATACATTGCAATATGCAAAGAATTTTCAGTTGGTAAATCTGACTTCACAGACGAATGTATCCGATTCTTGAATGCACGTGAGTATATGAACACAGGTTTCGAAAAAATGCAATGTAAACAGGCATCTCATCTTATTCTGTGTTTGCACTTTTGATTTCACATATCGTATAGCAAACCTTGAACACCTTACTCATACTACTAATATTCAAGTACAGTATTGATTGTGTGTTTTAATTCATTCATGTCGTAAATAGAGCTCTGTACTCTTCATGTCAAAAAATTAAAAGCAGTTATTTGGTTTCAATGGAGGTTAATGTTTAATCAGCTCAAAGTCCATAGTTTGCCAGTAAGTATAGCAAAGGGAAGTTACGAAAGAAAACTAAGACTTTAAGAAAGTAATAATGGAAGAAACTGGTAGTATTTGTGTGCTACATGAACAGCCGGAGAAAAACAATGCAGTTGAACCAATGGCACCAATTATGAGAATTCCTCGTGAGGTAGGTCCAGTTTTAATTCATAACTAGCTACTACAACATACTCTAGTAACTAAAAATGGAAGACAGTGTGATTACTTACAATCAAGTACATTTGCTATTATAAAATCATTTTATTAAAATGCATGTACGTCTAATCATTGACAGGACAAAAGCTCATCTCACCCCAATTGCCTGCATTTTGCCTGTCATATAATGTATCTTCGGGTATAAGTATTGTCACTAGTCATTACGAGTATCTATTGTGCACAAGCATTCAAGTTCTCTGATAAATACCAATAGAGTTGGATTATTTGTATGAGACAAATTGACATTTTAATTAGTTACACAAGAGGCTTAAAGTACTTGCAGACCGTGTGCCAATATTGTACTTGACGATAACGTGGAACACAAATGTATCGGTGTTGTAGACATTACATTTTTTTCATTGATAAAATCACTATTGAATTTCAAAGAAAAGCATATTCAGTGCATAGTTCAATCGGTCGCCGTTTTGATGTTATAGGTCAAGGTTTTAAACATATCACAGGAATTGATAAAACCTATTATGCAGTATAAAATACGGAGTGACCGAACCGTACTGATAATGGTTGATTGAGTTTTAATCTCAAGTTATCAACACTTCCAATTCACATGCTCTACAACATAATGTAGTAATGTATGTTGATATGCAAATCAATCGAAATTCGTCCGGTTCTTATCCTAAGTACATCCTATTTGTAATACAAACATGATATTTTTTGTCATAGGTAAGAGGTATGATCTACAACAAACTTCCCCAAAATGAAATCATCAAATTGCGCTACGTGTGCAGAGACTGGAAATCTGAAGTTGATGATTTCTGCGAATTCTCAGTGATTCTAGATGAACGTCAGCCTTATCTAGAGCGAATTTCGCAATTAAGGATAAAAACATGCAAGGTCTTCCACTTCATGGATCCACTTCCAGTCAACAATCATAATGCAGATGAAAATGACGAACCAATTCTGGACAATTCACCATACTTTTTCAAGTGCCCCAGCCTCCTCCGTTCTCTCAAAATCCAGACTGAAAAAATTTCTCCCAAGAATTTCCATATTTTGATCAAAGATACATGTCAAAACCTTCGAGAATTTTGTGCTGTTCTCTCCCTACATATCCTTTCATACGATCTGTATCCTACTGACTTTTCCTTGAGATTCGACAATTTGACAAAACTTCGCATTTCAGTATCCACTATGCCTAATGAGCCGGTAATGGGACCACCTCGCTTTCAAGATAAACTGTTTTACAAAATTCTCGAATTCCCCATAAAAAAGCTGAAAATGTTAGCTGTGGAAATAAGATGCTTGGGATTTCAACAAGTTTCCAAATTCTCTTCATTAATTCTATCCTTCATCGCCGCTCAGCATTTGACTCTTGAACATATAGACTTCGATATGATTCAAGGTCATGGAATGCCCCTTAATGAAATAAGACCTCTATATGACACTGATTTGGAACCAATTGACTTTAAAGCTCTGAAGAAAGTATGTAAATTAAAGTCGATTCGTGTTGTAAACTCAACAGCAATAGGAATCGATATTTGGTCTCAAATTCTAGCCCAACAGAACGCACTCCGTTTTATGGAAACGGACATCCTCCCAGCACCAAACACGTTGTACAAACAAATCATTCTGAATAATCAAGATACCCTGGTGCATATTGATATTGGAGATTTGACAATCGATGTGGATGGGGAAGATGAAGACATGAGACATTTTGACGCAAGCGTATTTCAAAACTGTGTTCATTTAAGGAAGCTAACTTTGGATAGAAACTGCTTAAGACGAAGACCACCTGGACAATCCGCAGAACTCATCAACCTCCACAGTCTTCCTGGATTCATTCAAGAATTGGCCATAAACTATTTTCTCGTACTCTCTGATGAGCTTCTCATATTGTTTAGCCAAATCGGACAAAATCTGAAAAGTTTGACCTTGACGCAATGTGGTGACTCGGGTGAATTTGGGGTTGATGGAACTGTTCTGGAAAAGATAATTTGCATGAAAGATATCAGTTTCATTGAAATCTCTCCACTAAATTTTAGTCTGCCAGAGGAGAGACTTAAACTAAATACAATTTTGACTACTTTTGGATACAATGAAGATCACTCATACTTTCAGCTTTCAAAGGTCTCTCACAACTTTCAGATTAGCTTTGATGACTTCACACCATGACTCATGCATCAGTTACGTGTTGCTTCATCAGTAAATTCGAGGTAATAAATTCTTGTTTAAAATTAGTTATCTAAGTCCTTATAAAAATCGGTTTTTAAAAAGTACCATGAAACGTATCAGATTAAGTTATGATCATGGGCGATATCAGTTACGGTTTTCCTTATTCGCAATCACGCCGGAAACCTGAACAAGATTTACAATGCTAGACAATGGGTACAATGGGCTACTTACATGACGTTCGAGCTTTCATTTTAAATATTAATCCCCTCATTTAATGCTTTCGGCAATTTCGAAAAAAATTCTGAGTCACGATACATGTTTCTGTTTAATATTGTCTCATAAATACCAACAATATGTACGTCATATGTGTATTTAATATGAATAATAAAAATACTCCAATCACTGAAGTTGTAAATTGTAAAGTCTGATATCTGATTTTTATTCACGTGTTAACACATTCCAATGATGTCCGAGGCCCTCTGTTATATGCAAAATTGTTTAATCATGTCATTCTATTCACCACTTCAAATTTTTCAGGATGCAATCATAACGGTATTAATGGCAGTATTGGCAGTGCTGAAAAATGTTGTGTCTGGTATCATTTTCAAGTGCGACTGGATATTGTTTGCAATTAGATTATTCACCATTTACGTACATAAAGATAATGTTTATATTCATACTCATTGCTACGATATTTTTTTTGTTTATTTTCCTAAGACACTTCAGATAACAGTATACATGCAAATAAGGAAAAGTATGTAAACACAACATAATCTCAATGCAACTAAACCGTCTAAAGTGTTTCTGATTCATTCGATTGAATTAACACCTTACCGTCATCAAATCATTAATTTTTTAACCATTGGCCTTAATCCATCATGTAGTCCAGTCATGGGGCAAAGCAATAACTAACTCTTCAAAACGGCTTTTGAGCATAATATATTTCATGCACCCGCGTCAAACTTTCGTCATGAAGAAGTAAGTCATGACCGACTTTGTTTGTAAAGTAGTAAAATTCCCAACTGAGATTTAGCATGCAATAACATTTATGATTGAAAAAGCATAGAATTATTAAATCTGCAAACAGATAAAGAACAGACTTAAATAATCTGATACAGATTAGGAACACTAATCCTCTGGCAGTAAGAGTTTGTCAATGATATGAATGATTCCATTGGAACTGACAATGTCCTGTTTCACAACATTTGCTTCTTTGTTGACCTAACGCAGAAAAAGAAACATTATCTGGTTGGAATGCTTTATATCAAATCAAGATACGAAAGCTTTCATTACCGTCAATTTTCCGTTTCGTTTGCAGAGCCCAAGTGCATTCTGTCTTGTCGGCACTTCATAAGTGAGATTTGGTCGGAAGACTTGTGATGCCATCATGGATTGAGAGACGTGATTTTTTATCACCTGCATTTTGCAAACCCAAGCCATATGGTTAGATTAGATGTGTAAAAATAAACATTTTTTCATACAAGTATTTACAACACTCATCATCTGGATTTACCAACAGATTTGATAGTGTTGGCCTCATAAATTTTGGGGATTAAAAATAAACACGCAAATAATTTTCATACAACTTTCCTTGGTCATATAAGCCGTATCTGTTTGTAAGCGACGAAGCCTTGCTGCTCCTATAGCACGGAATGCATCATCTGATGGAACAAGAAACGTGTAGTGGGAGCTAGCCTGTCCTCTTCGAAGGTCTAAAGCTTGTGGATCCGATTCTAACACTTGTTCCATAGCGTGCAAAAACATTCTAAGTGGGTTTCAAACAAAATAATGAATACAAAAACCATGTCATGTCATAACATTCTTAAAATCGTAGGCTGTTTATACGCACGAGTAATTGCTACTCTTGCGAAGAATATCTCCGGCCGACTCTGTGGCTGGGAAGATGACTTTGTCAATAATGTGGAGCACTCCGTTCATGCCCTCAATGTCTGATTGCTCTATCACTGCATCTTCCAAGCCATATGATTTTCGGTATACAATTAGACGGACCGAGTTCTCGTTATCCAATGTCACAATGTTCTACGAATAATAGCGTTTTTATAGACCACCATGTTAAAATAATCATTTTTTTCAGTATTCAAGACGGTCAAGATGCTTCAGTCGGTTTAGCATACACATATACTAACCTGGTTGTGGATAATGGAGTTGCTCATAATTTTTCCTGGCAAAGCATGATATAGCACGAGCTTTCTTGCAAGCTCCCGATTTTTTCGGGCACTGTTCAATATTTCTTTGTCAACGGCTGAGAAATAGCATTCGAATAGAATTAATATGGTAAAGATGAGATGAAAAATATTTGGGTTAGTAAAGTAAGCCATGGTACACCATAACCATGATACATTAAACTCACCGTACAAAGCTTCTTCGCTTGGAGCGAAAAGTGTGTAGTTTCCAAAGTCGTTGAGTAAATCATCCAGTCCAGCAATTCTGATAAGCTGAACAAATGTTTGCAAATGACGAGTTTCGGCCAACTCCAACAAAGTACGAGCTGACGTCAAAAGTAATATTATGAAAGTCAAATTATGAAAGTCAAATAAGCGTAGGTGCAAATAATACTTGACATAGATGTTAATTTTTTGCCAATGAACTTAGAAAGAGATGCAATATTTACGTTACCCCGATCAGGAATCAATACATCATCCAGCATGTAGACAACTCCATTATTTCCCAAGATTAGCTCCCCACTCAGTCGTCTATTTTCCACAGTATTGCCCTTCTCATCACAATCAAAAGCAATTCGGGCTGGACCAATGGATTTTGCTCGGTATTCCTCCGTTATCACGGGCATACACATGGCATGTGGAATAACGTGATTCTCCAGAAGGGCTGATTTATGATGAAAAAAGAATGCATACGAATGGTTTTTGTAGAATAAAGGAATGAATACCAAAAGTTAATGTATCACAATGCCCCATTTCGTCAATCTGACATTTTATCGATTTAGTGAAAGCACTTCATGCACGTGCATGCATGAACTTCAGAGTTCATGCACATTAGTTAGTCTATGATGGTGAATGTCATGATTTGTTAGATGAACATGCACAGAAAGAAATATCGGATGAAGTTTTTTACCGACGCAAGAATCTCGATCTTGAACCATTTTTTCAAATCG
>JAQGAP010003702.1:0-11870 GCA_034697805.1 Orchesella bifasciata | reverse complement strand
CAAGGCTGAGACACACACGACAAGCAAAACAGAGAGAGAATGTGAATGGGCTCATTTCATTGGAAACGCTAAGGAAAAGTTTTTATTTTTTGAAACAAGCCATTTTGAACCCAGCCACTCTACCATTAAATTAGAGACAGATGGTTTGAAATGAAAGCAATTCTCCCATTTGCTATATTTTTTACTGGTTTTAAAATTCATTTGGACAACTAAAAAACTTATTTGCAGTATAAAGTGGTAAATTGTGAATGGCAAGCTTTAGGTATATAACATAATGGAAGAGCATGTATGAAATACGTTTGTCGCTCATTCATTTCATGCAGATTTTGGGTTGGGAAGAGAGGAAACATGTTTTTCAATGTGAAATTCAATGTGTTTCTTCATCTGAGGTTGTCTTATTCTCTTGGCTCTGCATAAAGAGGGTGTGTGTGGACTACGTATTTTAAGTTTGGGTCCAAGAAAAAGGAAGGCTACAATGTATCATGAAGTCATTAGTGAAATGAGTGCCCAATTTACATTCAAATGGGGTGTCTCTCACTGCTCCCGAAAGTCTAACCAACATACTCTTTCTATAACCAGCTAGTCAAAGTCTTTAGAGAGTGAAATAGCCACAGTGAAAAACTTGAGAAGGACAAAAAAAAATAGTTTGCTTGCTTCCTCAGCTCCTGCCCAATATATATTACATACACACATATACAAGCATTCTTGCCCAAAGTTTTTTCTTTTCTTTCTGCAGCCTAAAAAGTGTCCTGCTGTTCGTCTCCATTCACCATTTCCTGTGTTGCCAGAAACCACTAATGTCTCTAATAGAATGGAATTGTAGGGAAAATATTCAAACGAGAAATGATAATATTTTCTATCCACATAACAGCCTTTTTGCCTTATTCCTTCCTCCCTCTCACGACTCAAATATATGATCCATTCACAATAATAATTGGAGTGGATGTGGATGTAGGCAAGGATATCGCTTTGGAACACTCTTCTTAAACCTAAATGATAGGGGATTCCTGGAGCTAAGCAAAAATCGTATTTGGCCTGCCCTTTTCTTCATATCTTTTGCCACTGCCTATGCACAATGGTGAATGGCACAAGGTGTCCTCTTCTTCTACGAGATTCTACCCATTTTCTTGTACGTATGCATGTGAACTCATCATCATCATCTTCTTCAGGCACATCGTCCAAACCAAAAATCCAGTTTTCTTAACACTCATGATGATGTTCATGCATCGGTATAAGCTTCAAAGTGCCATATTTGCAAAAAATCCACTAGACACGTTATGTCTTCGGCTCCTTCTCTTGGAAAATCTGTGGAAATCTCCGAAAATGGAAAATTTCCCATAGTCACACACACACATACTGCGTGTTATGGTACTACTTTTGTTCCAGTTTTCCTATGCGGACTCATAAATAAACGGATTGTAAAATAAAATGGGAAAATTATTATTTACAACAAAACCCCCTGGTTTTTAGAGAGGCAATATATGAAGAGTTTTCCTCCATGTAGTACACACTTATTATTATTTTTCTGGTTGAAGTTCTCTCTCTCTGTCTATGAAATGTATACCCTTTTATTATTCAGCAACAGCCGGGACAAGATTTATAAATGTTTCGGGGAAAATGGCAATGCAATACGATATGAGGCTAAAATGCGGGCCAAAAGGAGTTTCTGGTGAATGATGGTAGTAATATGTCAGTAATATGCTATGCATGGTTGATGGCTACATTTGCTAATCACGAAGAGATTCATCTTGGCAGCATTTATTACGACAACATATTTCTTTTTTCCTCCTTACTATTTTTTTATAGTTTGCACACATTCTCCATTCCGCAGCCTGGACTCATTTCCATGTTTCCAAATGGCTTTCTGAATGGCCAGAAAATTGTATGCATTAATACATACGAAATTGAACAACGCAGGGAAAAGGAAAGGGCAGCTTGTTTTCATGTTCAATCTCCATCCAACTCTTTCGAGTAGACTACTACTACTATACTGCTGCGACTACGACACACAACATGATGGTTTTTAAGCTTGGAACAAAAAGTTGTAAAACAAAAGAAAAAAAGTTTTCCAAGAGAAAAAAAGAGTTACATACACACAGTTAGTTATATTATTTTGTCTGCAAAAATCGGCCTTTCTAACAACTGGAATTGGAATAGTAAATGCACTTCTTCTCGTGTCCATAAGCAGAATATCATCTCGCATGGCAAAAATAGTTTTTTTTTTTCAAAAACTTTAGTCTAGTCAGTTGCAGACATGGATGGTTTCCTCCAACTGCGGCTACTCACTTTTTTCGGGAGTAAGAGTAAGGTGGTACACCCTAATAATAGTAAATGATACAATGCACGGTACGGTGGGAGTGGAAATAACAAGTTTTTATTTGTCTCTGGAAATTGCTAACTTAGTATTCATTCCTCCTGTTCTTTACTATCCTTATATATGGCTTCATAAATACATACAAGTTTCCTGCCTGCCGCTGAGAACAATACGGATACATAAGTTAAATTCAAATGTCTGTATATATTGAACAAAAGGGCCAATTCTTGGGATGCATTTTTACTGTAAAGGTTTCCACTTATATTGAGCATCTTGTAGTATGACTTTCTAGAAAACTGTCGAAGATACGACGTCTTCATAGATACTTATATGTACTTATCCGATAGTGCACTTTGTTTTGTTGAAAGAAATACAATGGAAAATAGGAAGTATCTCATGGCTCATCATTCTTTTATGCAAAGCAAGCCAATTGAGCGTTTCCCGTTTTTTAAACAAGCCAGACATACACAAGGCCAATGTAGTAGTTATGCATATTTATTGCCATCTCCCTGAAGTCTACCACCTCGCTTCTCACTACTTTATATGCTCTACTTACTTCTTCTTTTAGGGGTTTTCTCACCATTTGCTTCCCATTATACATGTGCCATTTCGCTCAATCAGAATATATGCTTGGCTCTTGTGCACACTTGCCTTATTATGCTGATTGATGTTCTCCCCGTATCCAGACTTGGTTTGTAAGGACTAAGCTACCTCTTTGTATGTATGTAAAGAAATGCAATGGAATAAATATGCAGACATGTCCCAGTCCAGTGTTCAATGCTAGTCGCAGTTCTTTGGAAACTTTTTTGAGTTGGGCTTTTTTTTGTTCAACTCTGGCAAATATTAAATTCATCGAAACTACGATTATATCCATCCATACATATCAAAAGTGAATGAAAAAATTCCGAGAATTTTTTGGCTTTACTACGATCCTATTCCCTTTTGGTGGAGTGGATTGCTGTAGCTATACAACACGTGAATGAAAAGAAGAAAGGAAAATGGATTGAAATTCGTTTTTACGATTCCACCAGACTACACACACATTCATATATGTCGGTATAATATAGTTGTGGATAACATCAAATTATATACTTTTTTTTGTTGGAAGTTTGGTTTGGTTTGGTAGCCGTTGAGCGCGTCAGTTTGGTCCATCTTCTACATATTTATTGAGATGTTTTATTATTTTCCTTTGTTTCTTACTCGTATCTACCACGTTTTTGTTTTCTCCTTATAATTTTGATGTTCCAATTTTCCTCTTCTTCTGTGCCAAGACCAAAGAAGGAGCAGATGGGCCGACATCCGAATACCAGTCTCAAAGCAACGGGTGTTAGCAATCGCTTTCTTTGAGTGAGTTTTTCTCAGAAAATGTAAATTGGAACGGGTGTTTGTAGCAAAATGTTGTTTGTTACATGTCTACATATAAAAATGAAATTCAAAGGAAAACATTGTTGCGTCGGGTTTCTTCTATTTCGTAAGTAGTTTTGTGTACATACAAGATAGATGAATATGATACCCAATTGTAAAGAAGATATTTCAGTCTTTTGTTATCTCTTCAAATTGCTTCAATTTTATTGTATCTGCCGTTATTTTATGCACAATGCCCCTTTTGAATCTCAATTTAATGGGAATAGTATACATTCGTTGTTATGATATGATATGATGATACCCTTTATTGAATTGAATGTACATCGATCCCTTTTCATCTTCTTATGACTTTGGCTTGACTGCTGGTGTTCTGCACGTAGTTCCATGGATTTTCCATTAAATGACTTTCACTTTCAATGCCCAATTTTATGATTAGCTCGAATGTTATTTTGTGAAGTTTGTCAACTGATGCTGATTCGCATGCAGTTAAAAACCATTGTATCAACTATATTATTACCGATTTGTAGTGAAAGTTGAGATTAGACGATTTAAAAACTGGCTTGAAATTCGATATCAATATCTATTTGTGAGTTTAACTATTTGTGGATGAGCACTATTAAAACGTTTCATAACTGCTTGTGAGCTTTATGACATGTTCAGTCAGATTCAATTCCAACTGCTGTCGCAAAAATGTTTTGAGCTGTGGACTGGACTGTCAGTATGTTTAAATTATTCATAATGGATGGCATTTACATGACAGCATGACTTTATTGAGTCGAATATGCATTGCAAATTTTCATTTTTCTTGGCTGCCAATGCCATGCCAAAGCCAAAGCCAATTCGCATCATCTGAACCTGACATAACAACTGGCCGTTGTTGCATTGTGGAGGAGATGAAATATATGTAATTTCGGGTTTTATTTTGAAATTATTTAAATCATTTTTATCCCAGTGTCCTTTTGAGTTCAATGTACCTTCAGTAAAATGGAAGCGGATGAAGAAACTTGTATAAACTCAATTCAATGAAAAGCGGATGCAGTAATAGCTCCGAATTTCGGCTCAAAACAGCCAGAACCTATTGTCTAGTCCAATCCGTTTCCCATGAACTCAAACATGAACTTATAAGTATAGGCATTGTTGGCTTATAGGATAGCTCTTGTTAGAAGGGTATCATGAAGGACTCAAGGATGTAACTAAAAGTGGAGTAGAGGTAGAAGTCTGCATCCTCGTCGTTAGTAAATTCCTTTGCATCATATCATGCTTACATTTGTACATGCATAATAATATAATATTATATCATATCGACATCTATTTATATGATAACATCATAAGGTGTCGAGAACGACTTACTCCATTTAGCATAAATGCGATACCAAGCAAGTCAATAAAAAGATGGAAAGGTAAAGCAAGAGATCTAGTGTTGAATGCCAATATTAGAAAATTCAAGTGAACATTAATCCTACTCAAACCCTTGTTGATATACTATAGTTGGTTCATGTTGATTTGAATATGTATCATATCATGCAGGAATGTTCGCAGCATCATTCAATAAGAACCTAGACAGAGCAGCATTATTTTTTAGTTTCTTAAGAGCCACGAACAGTGTTTTCTTGATTCTACCTTCCCTGCTTTCATTTAAATAAATGCCATTTGACTTATTGAGATGAGTGTGTTTGTAGGAATGGATCAAGTGGCGAGAAGAATGAAGCAATCAGATCAGAATCAGCAGAATATTATTATAAGTCCTTCATTTCATTTCGTGTTGAAAGTTTGGAAGAACCTTTTCAAATAAGTAGATTTTTAGTACTCAATGCTTTTTTCCAGGATGAATGGATTTAATTTTATGCTAATTAGTTCATTCATACAACCAAATAGATCTAAACAATAACGAAACAAACACTACATCTACTTCTACAAAAATACAAAGATCTTTTTGTCTGCAGACCGATCAGACAAATATTGAAGAGACTAGATATTCCCTTAATTAGTTTGTTTTCTTTAAGAACATTTTACTAAATCACCGAAGAATATTAATGGTTCTTAGCTTTGAAGGCTTCTATACAAAAACCGTTAGCTTGAGAAGCATTTTTCATCGCAAAACTCAAGATGAAGTGTTTACAACTTCTTGCAGCCAAAAATGGCCCCACTTCGATAAAACCTAGTCTTGCACCTTTCCCTTCATCCGATCCAAGTAGGAAAGAAGCAGAATCACTTTTATACTACCATACCATCACCATCATCCACCAGCAAAGTGTATACCTTTTTGGCATTTACGACCCACATTTAAAAAGATATCATTTATGATGACATGATAGGGCATCGTATTTCTCCCAAGAAGAGAAAAATGCATGATGCTTATAATGACGGAACGAGAGGAAAGTACCAAGGTAGAGATTCCCCTCAACAAAAAGGGATCATTATATGGTTATAGTGTTGTTATTGCATATGCCATTAACTTTTTTTCTTCAAAATGTTCCATTCTTTCATTTATATAGCATCAGTCAGTTCAAATGGGAGTCGTGCCTACACATTTAGTGATCCAAAGGAGTGAAGAGGGAATGAAAAAACCTCCTTACCTTTTTGCCTTCACTTCATTTCACCTACCTTTTCTTCTCAGCTCACATGACTATGGCCACGCTTTCTTTCACTTTGGCTTGGGTGATTTATGGCACATCCCAATACGATGACATGTTTCATATAAAAATTTTCTTCGGACTTAAAGGGAAAACCTTTCTCTCCTGTACCCTGCGCTGCACTCACATTAAGACGAACGCCAACTTTTATGTGAAGCTGATTGTGATTATATATAATATGGCTTGCGAAAATTCCATTGGAGGAGAAAATAAGAATAATATGAAGGAGAGGAGAGAAGAGTACTGAAAATCATAAGCTTTCTCCTTATGGATGGGATGAAGTAAACAAGGCTATTACACTACAACTTTTTTGGAGGAGTATTACAAAACATCATAGTAGAAAGTTCTACGGTATTGTAGCGTAGTGAAGTAAAAAGTGAAGTCAACTATGGTATTTTTTGCAAACATGGTACAATTGTAGTAGGTTATGCATATTTTTGCACAAAACATGACATAACCCCCTCATCATTTTTTTTCTTTTTCGAGAAAGGGAAGCATATGGCAAGTCATAAAGTGCAGATGGGTAGAGAAAGAAGAAGGGCCTGGAAGAAGTACTAAGCGAAATAAAAAACAAGACTTCTTGTTACCGGAATTTTTCTCATATCATCCTTGTTATTCCGCAAAAATATTCCGTAAAAAAAGTTTTTCTTCTTTCCTTTGTGGGATACAAGAGAGGGATCATATCGTCGTAGAAAAGGATATAGAGTAGAGCCAAACCAATGATGATGAGGACCATGATGACTGACTCTCGGCTTCTCAAGCAATATGGAGAACAAGAAGGGGTCGTGTCAGGAGTAGCGTGAATAAGAATCATATAAGAAATGATACGATAATGTTATGACCATGAAAAAAGTCTTTTTCCGTATTTTCTTTCCCGTTCTCTGTCTGGTTTGTGTTGTAGTCGAAGGGAAAACTCATTTTTAGATTCCTTATTCCTTTATGAGAAATTTGACCCAGATGATGTGAAAAATAGTTTTGCCCTGGAAGTGAAACTCGTTAATCATCATCATCTTTCCCCTATCATATCATCGTGATCATCATCATCCAGTGCATAGTATATGTGTAGTGTAACTCATCACTATCGGGACCGTATCGTATCGTACCTAGACATTTTAATGGATCTATGTATATACGGGCATGTAGTATTGTGTCTTGGTTGGGTTTTGGTTGTCTCTTTCCCTCTTGATAATATGTCATTTTTATCAAATTCTACTCGCCCCTTTTTCCACCACCCTTCATACCAAAACCAACAGAAGCAAACGCCTTTTTGCAAAATATTTTTGCACATTACCTATGATGGATACAAGAGGATATAACCTTCATATGGTTAAGTCTCTGATATCAATTTACTACAAGAAGAGGTCGTTCTATGCAAAAAAAAAAAACTGGCTCAAAAGCTTACATGTGGTGGACGGTAGGAATGGGGTGAGATGAGATTTCAAATGAATTAGGAGAAAGTGTCTTTAATACGGTTTAATAAAGGTAATCAAGGTCTAATAATCAGGTTTAAGAAATAGCAAAATAATGGATGAAACAATTAATATGCTTTTCATGCTTCAGCTACGTCTCTGCTTACCTATTTTTAGTGTCAACTCATCCTAAATCATATATTATGCAAAAACCTTCAGGTTCCTTGACTTGACTTCTACTATGATTCCATCGTTAATCTTCAGCATCTTTATTTCTATCAAACCAGACCCAACTTTATAACCAGACTAGTTTATGGAAGTGGTTAGAGGAAGACGTGGAGGGTCCACACAACATTAACATTGCATGTTGCATACACTGCGGCTGCACTGCTTTTTTTGTAGACAACACTAATTCGTGCATGCAAATTGCAAATCATGTCTCTTTTCTCTAACCTTTGGCATGACCTCTGCTTCAACATTTCGCTGTGCCTTGTCTGTATCGTAGCACTGCAAAAATCTACGGCAGACAGCACTCAGCAGCGGAGAATCGTCAAAAGAGAAAATAGGAAAATCACTTTGCGTCTGTTTCTTCTGACGAACGGAGAAAATTGCAACAGAAACTGAAAAAATGTGTCAGCTCACTGCACTGTAAAGTTCAAAAATGCAAATGATGAAATCAGTCACCAACAACCGGACTGGTTATCTTTGAAATGCAAAACACGCGCGAGACCTCAAATTTTGCTTGTTAGCATACGTTAATTGTGCATAATGAGCAGTGATTTGCGTATGTCGTCCTTTGACCTTTTCCTTTCTCGAAAGATCTTTGGTTGCTAGTAAGTTGCTGGCTCTCAACTGGATTTGATCTCTTTTGGATTGTTGGTTTGGTGTGCTGACAGCTAGAATCTTTTTTGATCACGTTATTTTCAAAAAAAAAGAGAAAATAATTGCGTTGAATCGCCTGATATTTCGCATTTTTCAGCAGAAAAGTGATTAAATAGCCAAGCAAGGTTTAACATTTTTAAAAGTAAGAATATTTAGTTTACAGTGTTTTATGGATCACGTCAGTACAATGCGATTTCCAGTCTTATGCAAATGTGTTATTTCTAATGTTGAATATGCGTTACTAAAAGTGCTTTTCCATTTCTTTTGTCGTTCCTCTAGGCGAAGACGATGGCTCCTGTTGCTGAAGAGACAATTTCCTCTCCCCCCTCTGGGCAAAACTACAAGGTTGCATGCATTGCCCTGGATTTGACAGGACGGAAGCTCATTGATGAGATTTGTCATATTGGAGCGTACTGTCCTCCTGACAAGGCTTTCTCCCAGTACGTGATGCCACATAGAGACATCAGCAGAAGTGCTTCAATTACGTTTGGAATCAGAATTTTTACGAGCTTTGGGTAAGAAATGATGTCTTTTTTTGAGTTTTACTAAAGTTTTTACTAATCTTGTGCCATGCCCTCAGAAGAAAATAATGTTCATGCATGCATTATAATTCAGGCGTTACCGTGCCTTGAAGGACGTCAAAACAATGAAGACTATGAAAACAAAGTCGGAGTACTCAACCCTGACGGACTTCATGGATTGGCTTAAGGAAGTGAAGGGAACATCCGATGGACTTTTGCTAGCATTTCATGATAACAAGAATCAGACCGTGACTCCATTCCTAATGGGAGCTTTGGAAAGGTACAAGATGACCGATGACTTCTTCCAAGTCGTCAAAGGATTCGTATGCTGCCAGGACATTGCTGAAGATAATCCCGAGCTTAAGACAAAGCCTGTTACACTGCGAGCGCTTGCTAAAAGACGTAATGGGTTTAACTTAAATACATTGCTATTTTGTCGTAAATATTACGAAGGCATATAACTGAACTGCATAAATGTTTTATTTCTTTCTGCTAATTTCAGTTCTTCAGCTCGAAGATAACAACAGTTCTGGAGGAGTGTTTCACAGTGCCAAAGATCGTGCCCGCATTGTCTATGAGCTTCTTCAAAAAATTTTGGAAACAGAGAGTGACGTTAATGCTGCTGACCTCGTGAAGTACGCCTCCACCCGCAGTCAGGTTAGCTTACATTACCCGAATTATATACAGCAACACCGGTTCGAAAACGCTTTGTTTGAGCAATATTTTTTCTGGCTTATTTAGGAAATGGAGAATTTGGAGAACCAACGCCGCCTTGCCGAGAAGGTTCGATCATTAAGACCAATATTTGCTTCTAAAATTCGACGTGGTCGCAAGGACAGGAACCGGGCTGTTATCCTTCGTCGTTATCTGATTGACGCAAAGCTTGATTACGAGGATTTGAGCAAAGCATTTGAGTCCGGTCAGAAAGAGACGGTGTCAGAGATAGTTTCAACCAAGACTCAAGCCAAGAAGAAGGAAAAGGTTGGTCTTGCTCACATTTTGTTTGGTTAACTACCTACACTATTATATACATGCTCATCTCTAGTGCATATTTACTAACCTGCACTTATCTTAATGTGTTTCAGGACATGGAAGAACTGATCGATATGATTGTGACATTCTTCAAAGACGGAGGTGGTGCAAAGCGAGACATGAACGGAAACGTGAACGTGAAGAAGCTTGGCCAAGGTGACGGTCAACCAAACGGTGCTTCAACATCATCTACCGAGACTGATGAAGATGAGTTCGAGGAGGCAAAGGAGACTCCAGAAATAACTGCTCAGTAGAAGGTATGCTATGCACTACACGCAGGGGGTAGCCGTACAAAGTGAGACTTATTCGTTTAATAATTGTGCACTATGTTTTCTAATACGTATCGATGAATGATAAGTAATTTAAGTCAGTGTTCAAAAAATACTTAGCAAAGCCCTTAAGAAATGTGTTTTGTCTCAAAATTGTGAAAGTGCCTTATAGTCTACTAGGCTCATGTGTAATAAGTAGAAAACAAAAAAGATAGATTTAGTGCCATGTTGTTTGTTAAAACTGCGTCAGATAATGATGCAAGGTTAGTTATATCAAAGTTTAAAAATGCTTGTATGCAGTACTATTCCATAGTAGTATCGAATTAATGTCAAAACGAGTAATAGTCCACTCAATGCTTTATTAAGTCGTTGTGATGTATTATCTGTCAGAAAATCTAGTGTGTTTGTTACCTTCTGCAAAGAAAGTAAAAATTAATGTGCTTATCAAACAATATTATTTCTTGTTGAAAACTTTTTATTACCTGCATGCTAATTTAATTAGTAGTAATATTTATGCATATATATTGACTAAATGCACGCAACTTTCGGACAAATGCTAGCTTTCCCTAACCAATACAACTTTTTCATTAGGTCTATTGTCTACGGTAACTTCTAAACTAGTTAATTTCCATAAACCAGATCCCGTGTCCTTATTTATTTCACGGGTAGCGGAAAATGACATGCGGCCTTTAGTATTAGAACCTTCAATAGGGACTTCAAATCGCGCTTGAGTTTCAGTACTGTAGTTTCTACTGTTATCAGAAAGATCAGGGCTTCCGAACTTAATTGGCTCTCCGAGATAACTCACCAATGGCTGGTGCTGCGTCATTGTTGCCCCAGCTTGTACGAAGTATGGAGACTGATAAAAGCGTTTCCTGACTAGATAGTGCATCAGTACAGCATTTCCAGTAACAAACACTGCTCCGAAGGTCGCGATTTTTGCTAGCTGCTTGTTCGTGAATGGTAATCTGAACCTCCACCTCGCCATTTTGTGCACCTATCGCCAGCCTGTGGACAGAAAACAAATGCATACGTCTTTAGGTTGTGGTTTTAGTACATAATCAAAAGCTATTCAACATGCTGTCAAGTCAAACTAAATTACCTGTGACAGTTACTTCTTATATAGTGTGTTTTAAGCTCTATCCAGACGTGGGACTCTCTGCGCTGACAAGATCAGACACTGAGGATATCTTATTCTTCAAAATAACTTCAACTAATTTGACACTTGGTAACATTGTCAATCAATCACTGTGTATTTTCTACGCCTGTCACGCTGCCGGATATGAATTGAACTTAAATCTCATTTACGACAATCAGTTATGAATTTAAAATCGAACGGTTAACTCTACTCGTATATTTGTATGAATTGTGTTCTATCACTTTGCATGTGTTTTTATTTTCATCATGCCGCAACAACAAATGAGATGAGCTTGAAAACTAATCAA
>JAQGAP010003701.1:0-11872 GCA_034697805.1 Orchesella bifasciata | reverse complement strand
ATAATTCGGTATTGTTGTCTTAATCATTCTTCAAAACTAGCGTCGCCGCATCATCTGAGGACCTTGTAGTTTGTAATTCAACTACAGTCTCGTCATCTCATGTTCATTGTCATTGAAATAATTGCCACACAGATCTTTTTTGAAAGGTACAATGTACTGTGATGTCTCAAAGATGTTTATTGATCATAAATATTGACAAGCTAAAAAATATATGCCCTTGTGTTGTCGCTTTGCAACTTTGCACAATGTATTTGATGCACTATTTGACATGACGCGAGCGAGCACAATATTTGTTACTCTTTTTTTTCATACAGCATCTTCTTTTCGATACATTGAATATTTTAAGTTATGGATCGTAGGAGTAGATAATCTGGTTGCAAGACATTTTGTCAGATTGGCAACACCTAAACAAGAAGAGCATAATTTGAATTTCTATTCGAATTCAGATGAGGAGGACCTGGTTTATTTAGAACGATTGCAACAATACGCTTAAAAAAATTAAAACAGGATTCAAGAATGATAAACTACTGGGATCACATCTTATCGTATACAGTTTAGAACATGGCCTATTTGACAGTTTTGAGAATTTGAAGTTGTAACATTGGTACATGATATCCGAAAAATCAGAACATTTTGTTGTCTCCATATTTTCTTACCTTTACCATCACCGTCAACGTCTACCACTTGCATTTGCAATTGTAATGCAAGGGCCATGCCACGCTAGGGCAAGGATTTGTCACCTAATGATTTATGCTTATGCACACTATATGGTCACATGGGGTGATATTATTGTGGAAAACGAAGAAAATAATGCAACAACTGCATTATTATTCCATATGTCAAGATATCCTGAGAGGAATCTAGAACCAGTTGAATTTGCATAAGAAACTACGCAGTTTAAAAAAGGAATACATGCATATTTTGTACAATCCGGCTTTTCACGTGCTGCGATGAAAAGCTGACTGTTCGTGATAAGCAACTTTTAGCATCGATGGTCTGCAGCATTTCAAGTTTCTTAAAAAAGCCGAAAATTATATGAAATGAATTTTATTGTAAAGAGCATCAATTGATAATCAATATCTATAATAAATTTGATTGTAAGGTAGTTCAAAACAATATGTATTTTAATAACAAATGATCTCGCTTTAAATAGCTGGTAATTGGAAGAGCAGTTGAATATTTTATGCAGCTGCCTTTTTTATGAGAAATAAGTAAAGTAAAATAATATTCCTTGTCTGCTTTCAGATGTGTGGAATGCCATGGTTTGTTCTCACCAACTCGGTTTGTCGCCCACTCACATCGGAGGCAAGAAAACCGAACTTGTCACTGGGGATTCGACTCAGCAAATTGGCGTCATTACCTCCTAGTTTCCCGAGATCAAGACGAGCAGGAGAGATGGGAGAAGGCATTGGGTGACTTCAAAAGGAAGTTTGAACATAAAAGAAAGGTAAAAAACGATGTTTTGACATAAGAAAAAATTATTATTGCTTTGTGCTCTGCTTCCACGAATGGCTTATTATCTGTCACATATTCTCTTGTTAGCTTGTGTATTCTGTCATGACTAACTCGCTCGCTCGTGTACTATTTGATATATTATGGAACTGGAGGTTTGTAGGAGATCAGGAATAAGGGCTTGAACTTTAATATTACTCTTCAATAAATTGTAACGAGAAGTTGTAGGCAACTCCAAAATTCTCTGAATACAGAGCATCAAAGAAGAAAACTGAAAAATGGAGAGAGTTTTGTGATCCATGTAGATTTACACGTTCATTCTTCATTTGATTGTACATAAGCAAATCGTATAAAATAGCTCAACTATCCGGGCACGACCCACACGCATGGCAAACAATGTCATTACTCAATTTTTCACATTCGATATGTAACTTGTAATATTATCCCAAAAAGTATAAAATTACATGAGAATGTTGATCGTGGGTGAAAAACGATTCATGTTTTATGATAGATATTTTGGGGTCAGATACCTCTGCTGAAAGAAAATATAATGTATACCAGTTGAATCATCGGATCAAATTTTGTTCGTTTGTCAGTGATTTCAGGAACTAAACTTGAGCCGTAATATATACGTACTCTTTCATTAGATGCATGGTTTTTGGCACACCAGAATTTCACCAGCTATACAATACCCTATAGTTTCATGCTAACTGGAAATCCTTCAGGAAAGTATGTACAATTATCAGAGAAATTTGAGAAAGTTATATAGAAAAGCTTTTCAAGGTCATGGTGAAACATAATGACATTAATTCAGTTACTGATATTACATTACAGATACCATCTCAAAGCTGAAAGATAAAATCAATAAAATATAACATGTATCTCTAGTTTTTCAGAGTATTCTTTAAGTGTTTGATAATTTTGTAATAATATGCTGAAAACGTAGGCTGGGGTTTTTGGTTGCAACTCACTATTCGATAATATAAAACTAATTGCACTCTAATTTTGGAAAATTATGGCTCATACTGGGTTACTTTTTTACTCAACAAAACTAGCTACAGTAATGTATGCAATTTTGATACTTTGTGTGAACCAATACCTGTTTCATTGTTAGCTACAAACAAACTCTCTCCCTACTTTGAAAACAAAGTTTATTTAGCATATGTTTGCATTATTAGGGCGCAAGAAATTGTGGGTGTGACTGACTCATCAAATGTGACAATTTAATAGATGCTTTAACCAGCTAACGTGGCAGTTTCTTTAATAACTCCAATGTGGGTCTTACAATAACAAAGTAAAAATGTTTGATACATATTTCTTCTCATGCTAGTGAATTTTAGTTTATAATGGTGGCTCTTGTACATAAGTAAGTGCAATACAAAGTCAACTAGTTTTCTTTCATTTGCGTCATGAATCAATCAATCCAAGGGGATTTTGGATGCTGGCAAAGGTATTGGAATGGTTCCGTTTGAGATAAAATGAGCCCAGTTGCTGCGTAGTAAATAAAATCCAATCACTGTTGTCGCTCTACTTTCACTCCGTTAATCTAGCAATGCCGTAATAACTCCGGAGGGGAAGAGAAGATACATGAGTGCAATAATGGGAGATGGGCTTCAGATAGAATATCTCCGTAATTCGACTGGAAGTGGGTCATCGCATCCTGCAATTCTGCTTTCCCTTTATTCTCCAAACCTTTCACTCTGACAGCCATTGAAGTGAAGTAACAATATGCTGAAAATAGTTTCATGTTATTCTACCTCTCGAACTGCCGTCATATGAGATTTTCGGAATTGAATTGAATTCCCAGAATGAAAACTGGTTCAGTTATGTTTGGAGAATAATTTGCTCCAATTTTCACCGTAGTTTTCACAAAGTTCAATGTGTTTTATATAGGCTTATAGCGCAGATTTATTTCTCAACACTATTCTGCTGTTGCAGTGCCCTTGTAGGTTTGAGAAAGTTAATGAATGAAACCCTTTATGCAATCATTTATCGATATAAGAATATCCTTGCATATTTACTTGTATTTTAAAAATTCTTTCTTCATGATTTCCGGTTACACTATTCTTGCATAGTTTCAACTTTTTGCCTAATGCAACGTCACAAATCATAATCAATCATGACATGTCAAGATGATGTTTTGCTGGAGACAAAAAATTGCTTTAGCTGATATGATGTAATTGCAGAAAATCTGTTATGTCACACATCTCACAAATTTACGCAATGATACCAAATGAGATTCTTGTTTACTTGTCAAGTTTGTAAATGGGAACACACTATTGGACAATATCGTCTTATCTTTACACTTGACATACATGCTAAAAACAGGCCTCCTTATGCAAAATTGCGGCATAATCATTTTTTGTCATGTGTTTGTCTGTCGTCAATGTCAACAGTGTCATCAATCACGTCTTTTATACTAGCTTAGTGTGCATTTGGCAGTGTGACGTAGTTTCATATGGGAAAAGAAGCGAATGAAATGAAGCAATCTTAATCTACAAACGATTAGGATGGTTTACAGACTTGAAAAGTTTAACTGAAGCATGTACAAATGATTGCTGCTGAATAATCACGAGTACATAATATTGTGCGATTATAAACGACCTAGTGATATCCTTATTATGATGGATTTAGGCATCCTGTTGCTACAAAATGAAGGAGAAAGTCCGGCTCTGGACTTTTTCCTCTGCCTTCATAACTGAACGAATTATCTTTTGCTAAAATATCCTGGAACCTTCCCTCGTCTTTTACCGGTCTTCTTCGGTCCTTCCTTTTCCAACAAAGTTCCTTCTTGTTGCTAGCTGGTGTTCAAGCAGCATACAACTACCAAGGATATTCATTCTGTGTGCAATTCTGCAGCACATGTACGGATGCCGGTATCTTACCTTAAAAGGAATTGTGGAAAAAGCTGATCGATTTTTCTAGTTGCTTCTAAAACATTGGCATTGTCATATATCATTCGTATATTCAACATTATAGCATTCCACCCATGATAAATTTTTGACGCGAAATTTTTCTGACACCATTAGAATTCTGATTCTGTGATTCATACTGGGGTTTAAAATTGTAATGGCTTGGGATGGTAACCTCGCACGTTTGTACACGCTACTGCTGAAAACTCGAAATTGAATGTTTATAATATAATAAATCAAAAGTTTTGAGGACGCCAAGGCAGAATGGCTATTTTAGTGTCTTAATGAGATTATTGCCACTCCATTCCAAGCCTGCATTGGATTTATAGAAAACAGTTTGCTAATTCGTTTGCCTGAAACGTGATTTACACAGAGTTCAGTCATCTACTCCACCAACAAGAGTTCCATTAGGTCGAATTACTCAAGCTTTTATGGTTATTACCACACTTGAGCCATGTTTAAAGGCATTGACAACATTGGCATTCACTTATTACCAGCAATTTTAAAAGTCGAGTGGCAGAATGCATGAATGAAACCAGAAGTAAAACGAAAACAAGGGCAATGGTTAATGTTATTGGCAGGAAATAAGTACCTAATCACAATCATCCAAGTGCGTAGAACCTGGAAACTATAATAACTTGATGGAAATAGAATCAAAGACGAATGTCAAGAGGTGAAATATAATAGCATGCAATTAGCCCTGTTTTTGCTCTGGGAACTGTTCCCCGCATCATGTTACATATCACATCACCTTTTTATATCCTCAAGTGGCTTAACCCCGCCGAAGGTTACGACCATTATTTGCCTTCACGAAAATTTCAGATTTGACAGTCGAACCTTGCCTCGTGTACTTGCATCCACAGCAGGATTGAATCAAATTCCACGGGTTCTGAAGTTCAAGCAAAAGTTGAACTAATAATGTGCCATATTATTTCTGCATGACCTCTCTGGATCTCTCTGGAAAGGCCTGCCATTTAAAATAAAAAGGAAACTCACATCTCTTAGAAACACTGGGAGAAAGAAATGTGTTATCATTCGTCACACCATACTTCACACTTCTTTACAATGATATGATGTTCTCAGTGGCAGTTAATGACCCTGTTCCTGTTGTTAGTTGCTCTGAACAAAGGTTGAATGTAACTTTTTTGCTGTCATCTCAAACACATTAGAAAGACATGATGATTATGCCGGCCGAAAAAAGTCAGAAACTCACCATTATCACACGTGTGTTACACTACCTATGTGTATAATAAAGTTCGTTGTTCTCATCTCTCTCTCGCACATGAGATTGCAGTATCCATTCTCAATTGAAAATGCAAGATTTTTAGTCAATCTTTAGAAACGATGGAAAAAGTAGCTTGATGCAGATGCAGACACTTCAACTGGCTTCTTTTTCTTTTAACCTTCATTCTGCTAAAACAATGTGTAAGGATATGAAAAAATGATGTGTTATACACCATTATGCGACATAATAAAACATGAAGTTCCATTGCCATTAACCAGCTAAAAAATATGTGCATCGCTCGCAGTTTTCAAAGTGAAATTAGCTAAATTATGTCCCAATTAAATTATATTAATATGCCTTTCTTAGAAAATTAAATGGTATCCGCATCCGCAAGTAATTGTCTTTCGATGAATGTGCAAATATAAAAATGAACATTTCATAAAAAATTATGCATAATTTTGCTGTTATGAGAGCCACGTCGAAGTGTAGTAGCTCGACTTTGCATTGTCGAGATTCTGACATTATCCATTCTTCTTTTCACAGCAGAAATGATGTGGCATTTTTTGGTCAAGATCAAACTAACTAGATAGTAGAGCGAAAATCTAATGTACCTACAAATTCATAATAATAAAATCATAATGTAACATAATACATAACAGCAAATGTTACTACATTGCGTATTTATGACATTGAAGAAGTTTTGAACGGAAATAATTTCAATTAAATGGAGAAGAACTCAAATATTTACCTACTTAGGTTGTATTGCAAACTTGTTATGCAATTGTACAAAGTTAGAATGCCAGAATACTTGGTATTACTTGAAATCCCTTGAAAGTCTCTTTCAGATCTCACCATATTAGCTTAATAAACTAACTTTGATGTGTTTGAGTTAAATTTCGTTTTTCCTTTATCGTCATTCGTTCGAGACTTGTTATATCACTTGAATTCAGTTGGTAGAGCGCGTGTATAACTGTACGTTTTGTCATTGTGATCACATACGTACATGCAGACTTTCTGGTCTGATCCTACAATGTAAATTTGCACTGCAGACACAATTCCAATCCAACCGGCATCCGGCACGTAGGTGATTATGCATGTGGTGGCATAAAATTTTTAGAACATCCTTGAATTAAAGTGGAGCACCATCCGCGGGGAGCAAGAAAAATTTAGCATTCCTATTCCTGCTCTGAATTTTTATATAATGGCAAGACTCCTTCTTTTGTTCGGGCTCTGTTCTTAAGCGAACAAGCAGAGAAAATTGGAACAGGGATTTTTGCCAAATTTCGCAGAATGTGTCCTCAAGCTATAGACGTTGATAGTGGGGGACTGGCTTTTGATTAGAACGTGGAAATGATCTCCGCTTGTTTCGAGATCTTTGCAAACAAAGTTGAAAGTTGAGCAAATTCAATAGGAGGAGTTAATTTATATGTTGTACAGATTCGTTCTATTCCCTTAAGGAAGTATGTGCTGCCATTGAACAGCCACGCGCTCTATGTACATACATGGGATGTTACGCATTTGCAGGAAATGAGATAAAATGAGGAAAATGTCATCTCACACTAAAATAAATATAGCTGCTGGAGTAATTAACTTCCGAAACAACTCTCTGTGGAAAATACCAGTCCTTTTTTCTCTTGAGATTAAACACGCTTGCATCATATAGTCACGGGTTTTGTGCATGAGGGACTTTACGAAATAAAGTTAAAGATAAATGTTCAATGTTGGGGTAAATATTCGAATTAATTGGTTTCTAAAATGGACTTGCTGATTTTTTTACGACTGCCACCGATGGCCATATTTTAACTAGGGGATATAAAAATTTAATACACATGTGCTGCTATTTTAATCATTTAACAACTAATTCACACCGGTTTGTAAAGTACCTGTATTTCAATGCTCAGTACGAAACTGATTTAACGATAAATAATTAGTATTTCCTCGGTCTGTTCGAGACTGAGCTTTTTTCATTCTCTTCATATGGTATGGCATATCATCAGCATCAGATGCAGATCCACACTTGTACCTATTAGGATAGCAATTTAACTGGATTTGTAATGCTAAATAAAATAAAATGGAATAGTGTGTTCACAAAATGCGCCAAATACTTCTTGCCGAATAATCTTCCTTTTCATCGGACCTTCAATATATGAAGAATATAAAAACCTATAAAACCGTCCGCATTTCTGATGTTTCTTAAAGATATCTAAAATGATTTACGGCTTATTCACAGATTATAAGAGTTTTCACAGATTACGACTTTGTAAGATAAATAATTACAGACTTGTTGCACTTCTGAATTGCCCGGCTTATAAAAGGAATGTGCGCATTGTTAGGGATTCCTTTGCATCTTACCAAGTTTATGATTAATTTTATGTCTGGTGCAGAGTTGCACATTTAGATTGGCCATGTCTACTCGAAGGCGTAATACAATATATATCAGATTGGATGATTCTGAGCAGCCTTATTAATGCAACTTTTTTTATATCTTTCATATTTTTCATAACCAATAAATATACTGGAAAAATCTTTAACAATCCAAATGAATGCATAGCATTTAATACTACATGTGATAATATTTCACTTGCATTTATCAGGAGTTTGAATAAAGTTGAAAGTAATTGACAATGAGATGAGCAAGGATAAAAATGGAAGTAGTTACACTTTACGCAAAATCAAATCTTGAAAGAGGATTCTCCTCTGTACCTTTCAGTTTCAATGCACTGTGCAAGTACCTGAATGAAACATGGCTATTGATGTTTAAAGTCTGAAGTAGTAAAACAATTACTCAAGAGTGTAAAGCATATGTCTTCTTGACTTGAGTTCAGACAAGTAAAGCATTTTTCCGGTCGGGACGTACATTTATTACTCGGTACATCCCTGTCTGTTTCATCCATCACTGAGCACAACATACATAATATGGACGTACGTCTATACTATAACGTTTTGAAAGCGAACAAGGTCATTACCTTCACTTGGAAGGGATAAGCGAACATCACACATCAAAGCAAAGTACTAATCAAGGAAATTGGCTGAAAAAAATTTAATTGCACCACAACTGACAACCCAAGGATGACGATGAAGATGCATATTATTTACGTGCACCATGTGATGACTGACTACTGTTTGCACCGCTATGAAGTACCTTTGCCAGCAATTTGTACTTGGGCTAGCTTTACAAAACATTTAACAATTCGAATCACATGGTCTCCATCTCCATGCAAAAAAATCTCGAGTTTCCGCTGAACTAGTAGTTTACTTGCATCTGCATTTATACAGATTTGCAACTAAAGTCATTATTATTTTAGACTATCAGATAAGCCTACAACTTCCTATCTGTTGCATCTTTTTAATAATCGGTTGAAAAAAAATAAAACCTTTAGGATGTCTGCTTTTATATAGCAACAATAATAACTGTTGGAAATAGACTTGTCTGTGTCTACGAACTCGAAGCAGCCTGAAATTTATAGCCTGTAGAAAAAGTCCTTGGGTTTTACTTTTTTCTCTCTTTCAAACATAATTGAACAATGCTGATGAAAGATGTAAAGATTTGGGAATAAGCTTACTAAATACATGTGGGTATTTAGATTTCTGCAGTTTTTACAGCTTTTGTTGAAACGCTGCAAACTGTTGAAGGCAGTAACAGCAACCATTTTACGGTCGTATTATATTTCCGTTGTTTTTATGGGATTGTAAAATCTTTTTTTCTGCAAAGCTGTTATCATATATTATTATGCAGCTCCGAATGCAACTGTGTCGTCATCATGATATGGTGGAGGTGGAGGAGAAATGCACATTTTATGACAATACCATCATGCATCTCAGGTTTATATATTGTGGCTGCGTGATGATATGCATTCATGGCTGTTAATACCACAGTACGGCGAGAATAAAAAAATATTTTGCTGGCGGAAAAAAAGCGTGAAGGTGCTTGTAATGTTTATGACTTCTTTTTTATGCATCCTTCAACTTCACATGGTATCATCTTCCATGCTTGGCAATCATGAATTACTTGCTCAGCGGTGGTGGCTGTTCGTGAAATGGCATTTATTATTTGAAGCTAAAGCTTGACTGCATAATAGGTTATAATCCTGATAGATATAACAGCTTTGTAATTTGAGCTAGACTAATCCAAACAAAAAAAAGTGCAAGCTTAGCTTTATTGCAGCAAATGTGTATGCGTCAAAGTCATAAGAGATGCAGAGAATATAATAATGACCAAATTTTCTTACTTTTTACAGGAGGCTGTCGACAATGGTGAGAAAGATTTGGAGGATCATGTGGTGATAAAGAAGATCCGGTACAACAGCCCATCACCGATGACATCTCCGATATCAGCAGCTAGCTTGTTTGAGTCCGCATCTTGTTTGCCAACGAAAAAGAGACTGCCATTTATCCAATACTCGGACAATGATCAATCAAGTGAGTGGATGTAGATTTATATGAAATGTTAATGCTACTGAATCGAAATGTTTCATGTTATAATTATTTTATGAAAACTTTAAGAGTTTTTAAAACGAAACTTGACGTGTTTCCTTTTTATTTTCAGCAATCACAGGATTCGAAATGGATTCAGTCAAGAAAATGGTGCTGACGCGAATGGGTCCTGAAGGCGGTGCTGAAACTGTAATCAGACTGCTAGATAAAATGGCACTTAGAATCTCATCTCTGGAACAGATCTGTAAGACGCAGGATAAAACTATTAGGAACATTACGGAAGCAAAGGTACATGCCTAAACTAACTACAGAGTATAAAAACTGAAGTTTGAACACCACCAAATTGTGTATTTCCAACGTAATTTTTTGGTGGACAAAATGATTGATACTTTGTAAATTTACACACTTGAAATCCCGTTTTTATATCAAACATATGTGTAGTTAAATCCAGTCACATTAAAACTTGTGTCCTTTTTGTTTTGCAGTCGGGTGCAGAACTTCAAGCCAAAGTAAATACAATGGAAGCCGAGCTGCACTCTCTCAAAAAGCAGCTTCTCCGTAGACACGGTCAAAGAGAAGGAGTTTAAATGAGTAAAATACAAACTAGAGAGAAACCCCCTACAGAAAACTCTTAATCAATCAAAAAATCAACATTAATCTTTTACCGTCATTTCATTACATATAAAATAAACATACATACATACTGTTATACTTACCGTAGTCTTTATTCAAATGTGTACCGATGAATTTTGCAAAAATGATCTAGTTATAGTCTCTGAGATGAACAATGTGGTTATACAATTACAAAGCTTTTGTAGCTATTTAGAAAAAACGATAGGTTTATTCACGAAACGAAAGGTGAAAGCAGGAGGAGCAGGGAAAGTCGGGGAATGGGTTTTTATGGCGGACTGGGAAAGTTTTATGACACGTTTTTACATTTCTCTCACTTTAAAAAAAGTCAACGATTCAATGAAACATTCTTAAAAAATTGTTTCTGGAGCGAGCGAGAGAGAAAATACTGATAAAGCTAATTATACTGGAACAGATAGCGTCTGTTTTAAATGTGACTGTGACAAGTGTGAGACAAGAAAAAGTATATTAAAAATGTAAAATTTTTAAAGAGAAGGAAAAGTTTAAAAAAATGTAGTGTTTACTCTTTCCTAAAAAAACAGAACATTAGATATTTACATATATTATTATATTATAGAACTATCCCAAAGTATGAAAATTTATTATAATTATTAGTACACTCTGTAATCATCACTATTTAGAAAAAAAGATTAGCAGTTTCTGGTGGTGGTGGTGACATGACGGTAGGGAAGAAGATGATGCTGATGATTGTCAACTGTACTGTTGTAGGGAGTAGAAACTAGAATGAAAAAAAAACTATTTAAATTCTTATTAATTACAATTACATATTGAGTACCTGAGAGCCGATGTAGTTGTGTACAAGGAGAGATAAAAAATGAAACGTAAAATGTGAATTATATAGGTTTTCAATTATTCTATATATTATATTATTACCTGAAAATCAAATTTGATACAGTAACCTGTATTTTAAACGAAAACTGTATAAGCATATAAAAAAAAGTATAAGTGTATCATATACAAACTTAGTGATCGTTCTTATGTGTTATGTTGTTGTTAAATTATCTCGAGTTCGTTCGTTATTAATATTATTATTGTCGAGTCGATATATATTATGCATGTAACTTGATTTGTTACAAATTTACTTTACAGAGTTTACATACATAAATGTTAAGCGTAACTACGATTTATAACTTTTTCCACAAGCAGAGAAAAAAAACTCCTCCATTTTGAAAGGGAGAGATTGGCATACATACACTCA
>JAQGAP010003700.1:0-11874 GCA_034697805.1 Orchesella bifasciata | reverse complement strand
CAAACAGAAGCCTGATGACTCCAACGCTGCTTTCATTTGAATAATTGAGAGCCGTACCACCAGCAATAAAAGTAATTCTCAGGTAATGTATGTGGGTGAGCCCAAATTGTGTGCAAGTTAAATTTGTGTTACTTATAAATGTCTGGCTTTATATGGCTTTTGGTTAATGATATGCTTAAAGGTTTAGTTGTTAATAACAAGAAAGTGAAGTGGCTTGGACGGTGATTCATTATTTACCAAATCATAAGGTTTCTGATTGCGAGCTATGAACCAATTTCGTGATGAACGGCACAGTTTAAAATTTTAATGCGTCTGCCATGTAATTTAGTGCATATCATAACATCAATGTTGTAATTTAAAAACTGATAGAAAACCGACAAATGAGGCTGTGGACTATGAACACTTTTTTTTAGAGTTATGGACATGATAAGTTATTGAATTGAATTGAGTCAGTCATTTGACAGTTCATTCAGAAGAGTTCCGTCTTCGAGACAGTAAAAATGCGATCAACGCCTGATAAACATGGTCATATGAGCATTTGATATGCATAGATATATTGTTGTAAAACACTTAAACTTGGTCATAATTTATAAGAATGATTGTGACCATCCATACATACATAATTGGAGTTAGACAAGTTGTCGGATAAAGTATCAAGTTTCAGGATTGGGCTACATAGTTAACTGTTGAAGGATGGAATAAAACTATAATTTGAGAAGGGATAAATCAGCTTACTGATATGAATATTGATCGTATGAATAAATTAAATTTCATGTGCACTTGAAGTTTACGACCATGTAATAATCCATAATGTGAGAGAATAATGACATGCCAGAAAAACGATACGCACTCGTTCCAAACTTCTCGACGACGTATAGTCAGTAAGTCTAGTGTTGGGGAGAGGAGAATGTAGAAAATAAATTATTTTATTTAGTCCGAACCAAATGAAAGAAGTGTTGAAGTTTATTTTTTCAAAAAATAGTCAGTTTTTTATTAGTGATAATGACTCATTTTGTTCATCGTCTTCAATTGACCTGCTTCACTAAATGCTTATCCTTATCCTGTCTGTAAGACACATCTTTTTAGAGATACCCAGTATCCACGCCCGGTTTCGTTCACCAAAATGTTCTGTATCATCATCAACACCGTCGTAACTTTAACTCATGCGGTTCATAAGTGAGGAAAATTACACTAAAGCTGTTATGGTCTATTTTGTACTTTAATCTTCTTCTGACCAGCAGAATAAATAAAATTAGGCACACATACACCTTGTATATTATGTATGTGTTGTAAAGTGTGAAGTGAATGCATTTTAGTCTACTTTTCTGATGCATTCGTTCCTAGTCGTTATAAATATGGGAAGAAAATGAAGCTGGCTTTGACAATCGAAAATTTAACATGTAATATGAGATATGAACTCACATTTATGTCCTAGGGATGTAGTTATCAAAAGCGTGTACATTTTTTATCTCGATCTTCCGTACTCCATACTGTGATTATAGGTAATATAACATCTTATCCTTATGATTGCTTAGACTATTTTACATGAAAACATACAACAACTTGGATGAATGGACAACTATCAGAAAGAGATGAACCAGAGTATAATTTTAATTTTACCAAAACCAACGATCAAGTTCAAGCGTGATACAAATTCCTGCACCACACCTTTGAAAGTATCAAAGGTAGATGAAACGCATTCTTAAAGTCTGTCCATCTGGCTGTATGATCAATAACGTGGTAGCCGACAACCAAGTGATTCATATTGAATTGTAACGATTACTGATTTTCATTCGGATCTCGTATTGTTCAAGGTGAAATATTTGATTAGATTTAAATTGCCAATACCCTAAATTTGTAGACGTTCGCTACTTCCGCATAGTTAGTACACTGGAAAATTATAGATACTCAGTGCATAGATGATAAGCCAGCACAGTTGCTAGAGCCAAATCTACAGACACACGCATTTTACTATTTCAACCATGCATTCATTTCAGGAAATGGTCTAGATAGCTACGCTAAACGAAACAGATCAACAAAACACATATTACATGCTTCTAGGCAATTCATGAAAAGGGTGGGTGGATATGAGCTGCGAAGCAAAGTGGTTTGAGAGAAGAATTTCTTCAAACGTTGATCTTCCCACTGACTGCTCATTCTTTCTTGTTCTGTAGAGTCAGTTGTCAAAAGTGAGAGCACATGTTATATCCAGACTTGACAGCCAAAGTGCAGACTTGTCGGACTCCTAAAACAATATTCTCAAAACTTTTCAACATCATCAAAGGCAACGTCATCGGGAATTTATGAAAGCTTGAATTGGAATGAGACTAGACCGTTCTTTAAATTAGGAAAATAATGAGTGTATACCGTTCATTGTATCTCATATCCTTGTATAATTTTTACAGAATGATTTGCACGTGCTCAACCTCATGAAAATCAAATGAGTATGGTCATCAAGTTACCAATTAAAAATACACAAGTTTTCGTCCATTGTCCTGTGTGCACAAAACAATCGATTTCTAAGCCATATACTAGCTTTTGTTTACATAGTCTCCCTGGTTGGACAAATTATATGTAGATAGATAAGTACATATTGTCAGGCTCATTTGAATGCTTGCCATGAATCCGATGACATCATAATGATGATGATATCATTTATCCCAATGAAAACTAGTTCTCATACATCTTCCTTCCAAATTTCAGACGGAGTCAATGTTTTTTTTCCTGCAGTAGATTTTTAAAACAAGACAATGGCGAAAGACTATGCAGAACAGAAGCACTGGCAGTTGGCTATGTGTCAATCAAATACTGTAAAAATGACATGGAAATTATAATACAAGGGAGCAGGCAATGTGTCAAGATTGCTGATACGTTGTTAATCTTGTAGTTCTTGTGTTGCTCCTCTTGTTTCAATATAATGCAGTAGCTCACTCGCATACGTACAGTTTCAAAACTAAAGTGTATACAAATATCTATATATATTAATCATTCCGTTTCTTTTCTACCGCGCCAACTACATTATTATGCAGGTGCTCCGGGCAGGCTAGGTAACTTGTCAGACAATTTGATTCAACGGCTCAAAAAAATAACACCAGTCAACAGTAGAGTTGTAGTGTAGTAGCTGGATTAGTTACTGATTCTGATTAGTAGTAGCTACAGAGGTGATCGCTTACGAAATGTACACATACATACTTACATATATGCTGCATTACGCACACGACTGTGTTTGTATCATTTGGGCCAAGTCATAGGAACGAAGTAACAGAAGCACAAATGTTACATTTAAAATGCCTAATTCCATACATGTCACCAACGAAGAAGATTGACATTATCATCCACAGAGATCAGTTTCGTTAGGGAGAACATGTAAGCAATGAAATGAACCAAAAGCTACTAATAGGGAAGTGTGTAGCAAACAGTGTAAAATAAGGAGCTAGAGCATGAACGGCCTCTGAACCTTCCTTTTTTCACTACACAAGCACAACAATTGTACTGTGACTATGTTGTTTTATCTGTCACCTTGTCACCCTGCTCCACTGACAATTTACCTAATAAGTTTCTTTACACCATTAAAATACATTCAGGGAGTTCCAGTCAGTCCGTTAAGGTTTGACTGATGAGCTTTTGCTCGAGCATTTAGGAACTCTATAGACACACGATAAGCATATGAATACATAGTAAATTGAGCGGAAGACAAATAACATTAGAATTTATGTAGATACAAACTGCTTATCTTCAACTTCAAACTTGTGATTGCTTATTATTTCGAAGACAAATGATGAGCAGTAGTGTCGTTAGTCATTAGCCACGTCATGAGTCAAAGAAAATAACAGTACAGACAAATGTTTAATATTCAATGTTTGTAAAACATATTATGCTTACTTATACACAGGCGGAAATCATGGAAGCTAGTCATACTCAAAAGAAATGTTTCTAATACGCGACTAATAAGCATAGCAAACTGTATGTTGTTCAAAATTTCCACTTGTTCAGCATTATACCCGCAATTGTTGTTAATTTACGCTGAATATTTGCTCACACCAAATCAGCAGTTGTATTAATGCACGCCTGATTCATCTTTCAAAAGAGCCCGTTGTGAAGTGATTATGGTTTTACGTTTCTTCACATTTATTTGAAATGGGCTGCTGGACCTTCATTTGAAAAAGATTCAACCGCTGCATTATATTATGCAAGTCCACAGGGTATAAAGTAAGGATGCAGAAAGTTTCTAACAGCGTTGTCAAAACCAATTTAGAAGTTTGAAGTAAAAGCTAATTTATCTTCGTTAGCATTGTACGCCTGCGTATGCACGATTGCATAACTACTTGTTTGTGCTAAAGCGTGTTTCATGGCTGCGTCACTTTACAAACTTACAGACACCTTTAACATACATTTGCACGAGACAGGGCCCAATGTGGCATCATCATTTCAAGGCAAACGTTAGTTTACTCTGACACCAATACTATGACGACATAACTCAATATACGTAAAACGTGTCACCTTACTTAATAATAATAATACCATGAGCACAAAGATAATTGCAACTAAGGATTAATTGATTAAAATGAGGATGAAGTTTCAGACTTTAAAAAACCACTGCCATTTCCGCTTTAAAATGCAATAATATCCAGGCCATAATTAACCTAACAGGTTTAGACGGTCGGCACATGCTGTTTGTTTATAGGCTATAAAATGTCTATAAGATTGTTTGTGTTTGCACACACTCACTCATATGAACTTTGAAATAAATGTGGAGGCTTGAAATTTTTGGTTTTTAATCCTCAAGCACACTAAAATCCAAGTTCCAGAAATACTTTCAAAGACATTCTCCATTTTTCAGTGGCACAGAGAAGTTTTATTTTGTTCTTTTTGCTGCATGTCTGTTATCAGCGCTTGAAAATAAGTGCACAGTTCCAATTTGAAGCTAGAAGCGACAGCAACATACAAAAAAGTCTTTGGATAAGTTTAAGTATCTATGGAGAATATACAGACGTATTTACATAAGAAAAAGAGCAAGCATGTAGGTATTCGTACATTATGGCTTGTGGCTGAACTGAAACACATCAGTTTGCCGAGAGAAGTTTTTCACATTCTTACATTTCAACTGCAACTTTTGACAAAGAACACTCTTTTAACCTCCACATACATCATCCAGCAACAAAAGTGTTTGCTTAAATTCTACTATGCAACCAAAAAATCAAAGTCAAACACCGTCAAGTTATTGATACCACGGATAAAATTAAGAGCATTTCATTTGCCGATTTACCTTTGAAACAGATACAGAAAGCGAATGTTTTTCTTACAATTGCAAGCTTATGCGGAAAATGTCGGAGGAGCGTAAGACTTCCTATGCACTACACTTACTTATAGCTCACGTAAACTCTATGTGATACAAGAAACAAACACGTCTGTAGGCATTTAAAACGCATAAATTGAAAGTCATGCATCATTCTTTTATAAGTAAACTTGTTTTTGGTTCTTTTGCACATAACTGGCAACTAGCGTACTCCAACTCCATATTTCACTATTTCTACGAAAATCTTGCGTTGTATTGAAGGTATGCGTAGAGTTAAGACATTTGCAATGCTTTATCACTGTAAACTGTTATCATCACACTGCCAAAAGAAAAGTGGAAGCTAATTCAACAACGTCTCACACTAAACAAAAAAAATCAGCAAAAAACTGACTTACCAGTTGAAGATCCGATTCCGTGTAGGAAATAAGTGTTGGGAAACAGTTAACCTTTTCCTGAAAGATTGCTTCTGATCTGTCGGTACTTTGGAAAAATAAACGATTTCCCCGATGTTATATTGTTTAGAACATGCTACGGCCGCCTATTGCTGCTTATTTTGAATCCAGGTGTGCTATGTACACTGAAATTAGCAAAAAATTGCAAGTTTTCATCACAAATGTATTAAAATTATGGTACTTGTATTAAAACAATTGTTATCAGTAGGTCTGATATCTACGCATTTCTTATAATTCATCAAAAGTAAACAAGAACATGACAATCATGAAAAAAGATGACATGTGTTATATTCATTCAATCATTTTTTGTTTACGGCAGCATGGAACGTTGACTCGACAATGATTGATAAACCATTAGCCATCATATTTCACAATTAACGCCTAGAAGACGACAAGAAAAATATATGTGTCTAATAATTAGCCCCTATGGGTGTACACGAGGAGCATGTTGCAAAATTTATGCAAGTCTGAACTAAATACAAGATATTGGCAATCAATGTTTCATTCATTGCGGACATTTGACTGCCTACTGGATACTTCCAGATTCGTATATACAAACCGATAATTAGTCTTTGCACTCGCCAATAATTTATGAAATTATTACGCGTGGAAACATGTTTTTCATTACACTCTAAGGTCACCGATAAGTTATGATCGTAATTACTAGCCTGCTTCATTTTTAATGCAAACTTAATGAATAGTGTGAATGTGTGATAAAAGTAGGTATTACTATGCTCATATTTAACATAGTGTATGCATATTTAATATGCGTTTGTATGTGAGTTACAAGAAAAGTATTTGAGTCTATGAATGAATGCCGTACCATACCATCTGCCATATATGACATTGAGGGGTTGGCATTCGATTCAATTTTTTCCCTTCCAGCTTTGAGCTTACCAGCAAGCCTAGTTAAGTTTGAAGGGATAAATCAGGCCGATCTTTATTAATGCGAATAATAAAAATGAATGCACAAGAGTGAAATGATTCGCAAAAGCATACAAAGGTCAGTAAGTATTAATTAGTTATTAACACGATGTTTTTATGACTAGCCTAGGTCGCGTTTATACAACGCGTGTATATAACAGCGTGGCAATGAATCCTTGCTTCTAGTCTAATCTAATCTGATTCCTTGGAACATGGACAGTCATGCTGCAGGACGTGAAATTTAGTAGCCCAGATTCGGTAGATAAAGGTAATATCGGTCGGTATAAATGCAGCACATAACTAGTATGAATATGGAGCAGGACTAAATTTGATATTAAACAGGAGTCAGTCAGTCGCAAAAATAGTACAAGAGGTCGTCATCATAACAATTTTCTATCTGATTGCTCCCACTCTCTATCAGGGTTTTGAGTCAGCAACAAAATACAGCTCAGTTTCATTAATGGAAGTTGTGGAAGGGCAATCAACTGAGAAAGGCATATTGATGACCTTGCAAGCTATGGATTACGATTAAGTGAGTAAGTACCCATCTAAACTTGTTCTAATCCATCTACCACACATGCTGTAATGCTTTCACATATGAGAACTCCTATTGGTGAAAATGGGTCGACAATCCATCCGGGAGTTATGTCACGGAGAAATAAAAACGTTTTTTCTTGTTTCAGCTAAAATCATTTAAGCTTAAAGCCTTCGAGAAGGGAGCGAAACAGAGATGTACATGGACTAGGAAATTAATATCGATTCTCCCAGTTTCCGGAGATCTAATTAGATGGCAAACTTTTTCTTGTCTGTTCGTGAGCACAAAATCTGGCGTTATACATATAATGACTTAGGAACCGGAATACAGCAACCAGACAGACAAACTCCAGCCTGATTGATGCCCCTTTCCTGATGTGTTCAAATGATGAAGTTCTATATTTGTACACAGTTTTAACCTTATTTGATGAAAACACCAGGAACTGTTTTTGTCCAAACAAATAACCCAATGAAAATTGCTTTGAAGTAACTCGAAAACAGGTAAAAAGGCAGACAACTAGACGACACAGTTCTTCTACAACCACCTTTCACTTACTGTTGCGTGTAAAGTTAAAAAGAAGTATTTGACAGCAAAATGTGTCATCAAAAAGATTCTACGAAAAAACCTCCCAAAAAAGTGGGTGACTAATCTTCATACAAACAATGAAATGAGATATAAAAATGTCAAATACCAACTGTTTAAACATTATCCAAGGTATGAATCCAGACCATGCTTCGAGTGCATATTATGTGTGTAATGCATGCATCTTCGCAAGGTAGTAAAGACTTGCTGATTATACTGCGTGAATGAATATTTATCAGCATAAAAATCACCTTATTTTTATGAATCACCTGTCCATACACAGCTTTTCCCATCTAAATTGCTCCTACTCATTCCTGAGTCTACATGTCTTCAGATTTACTTTTATTTTGTGTACCTCTGCCACTCCTTTACTATAACTAGTTGTATAACGCATATAAGATTTCATGAAATGAATACACCTATCATTAGTTTGCATATGTGCATTTGGTTTAATAATGATTAAAGTAAATCATTTTATTCACAAAAATACAGACTAATAATATGCTAAATTTTTGAGTTGTGAAGGCCAGCTAAAATCAAGAAAGCTTACACTTGACAACTCCACAATTCCCCTAATTTAGAAAAGGAGTTGATTCGCTTGATTATGGGTGATTTGTACTTGGGTCGTACTGTGGTAACTTGAGCTGCCTCCCACACTTTTAAATGTAACGATTTCTGATTCATCACCAGTCGTCGTTAGTGGGTACAAGCCAAGCTCATTTTACATTCTGCCTCAAGTGATTTCATTCCAAGCAGTGGCATCATGCGACTACGTTTTGTCTACACAACCAGTTCTTTTCAATATAGTAATAAGGCGATCGCCTTTTCTCAATAAGAATTGGTTCCTCAATCGAATCCTTGCTTTGAGTGGAGTAAATCAATAATTATCAGAAAAAACTCATGTAAATTAATCAGCAGGTTGAGGTTGAAAGCCATTAAAAGCAATTTTACTTCTTGTTCTCGTTCCATTTCATCCGTCAAAGTCCTGATGTGATTAGAATGGTTTCTGGCGATTTCCTTCTCCCCCAACTCCGGATTAAAGGAATGCAATTACTGCTGAACCATTAATTGTTATTATACCAGCATCAATCTTTGCTTCCTAATCTAAACAGTCGAAAAAAGTTTACTAATGTTTCAGATATGCCATAAAAGCGCTGCTGTGTTTGGTAAACGCTGGTTACAGATTGGACAAGAAAAATCTCACATGCCAACTTTGTCAGCAGTACAAGTTCAGAGTTGTAAGTTCTTTGGGTGTCGTACCATAAGTTTCATACATGGTCACAAGAGGAAAAATCTATGCAGTCCTAGAATCTTTGAACTGACTCAATGCTTTTGATGGTATGGTGATACGATGGTGAATTGATAAAAAACGACGTCTGCACACACACACTGACGCCAATTCGTCGTGGGGATACGAACCAAGAAATTTTGTAGCTGTTTGGCATACACAGCGGTATTAATAAACATGTGTATTATTTTACATTAAAAACTAACAAATAATACAGCTTTATTCTACATTTGGAAGTTGTCTCGAGTCTCAACTTTGATTCGTAACATTTGTGACATCAGCGGCGTCGGTGGATTTTGCAAAGTTGCTCTTTCTTGAATTGGAGTGAAGAAAAAATGTTAATGCAAGCGTGTCAACATTCTCTATATTTTTACGCAGTCAACAGTTGCTCAGTTCTGTTCCAGTTGAATGAATATATTTTGCTGGAGGTATATGTAGAAAAGAAAGGTAGCACAATGTCACAAACAACAAAGTTTACATGGTTTTAATGATCACATTTGCAACTAATCTATATATGTAACTCTGATATTGCTCAGAAATATGGCGTTCTTCGTAATACTTTATTATGCTATTACATTGTCATAAAACTTGCATGGAAATACTCACGCTTATGTGTCTAGGTTGAAACCAAATTTTATATTTGAGCTCGTTGGTATTGCTTAATTCTTCAACTTAAACATGCTGATTGCGCACTTTGTGAACAAAGTTTTTAGGAAGGTTCACAAAAGTAGCTTTGAACAAAATGTGAAACTTTAATGAACTTAGACTGTAGAACCACCTACATAAATACATACCTTCGCTCTTTTCATATAAACCGATACAACAGGGAATCTCTCAGAATGCTGCTCATCAAACCTTACTGGGAAATTATAGAAATGAATTTTGCTACAAACACATTGCTCATAAATTCCCGTGGCGTATTGAAAAATTGTTTCTGCTGCCGTGGTTCTAACTAATTACTTCCTTCAACCATAGAACATGCATGAAGGGAACAGCATCCTCCCAATTTGTACATGCACCGTTGCTTGAAGCTGGATCTGTCTTACCTAACGTAAACTGTTTTGCTGCAACGCAACCCTCCGACTGCAATATGATAAGACATTATCAATAATCTTGTGCATGGCATTCAACGCAAAGTAATTCTTGCTGTCAATTTCTAGAATTGATTAATGTTTTTGAAACATAAACAAGAACAATGTTCCTTGGGAAACTATGCTACATTTTGAGCCCAGTTGTTAACACAGGATTATCTACACGCATTCTTGAGTCATAGGACAAGTACGTCATTATCACTGTGGTAAAGCAGTATGTAAAGCAGTGCACACACTTAATTCTCTCGTTATTCCTTCGATATGTAAGTAGATTACGATTGAAAAGGATTAAAAGGATCATTTTTCGGTTGCAGCATATTGCATCATATTTTGATATATTGGTATTACTTGTCGTTTGTAAGAGCTAATAAAATCTGATTTGTTAACTTTCAACTACTTGGGTCCTTTCTACCACCAGCGAGCAAGTTGTAATCCAGAAGTTATACAAGACCCCATGCATACGTATTGAACTCATCGTCAGTTTGGTTTATCTGACAAACTGTTTTGCTAAACGTTAAATGATCGTCTTAATGTGTACATTTCATTTGTAATAAAATTAGCAGATAATAAAATGTCACCCGGATCGTGTACAGCGAGCGCATTAGCTAATTACGTCAGTCTAGCTCATGTTATTTACACAGAATGGAGATGTTAATGGCGCTGACTTTTGTATACATTATTACACCACCTTTGACCTCAGAAGATTAGAGATTCACAAGTTGAAATATAATATGAGAACAAGGCTCACGTTCGGTCCCACACAGTCATGAAACACCATCTAATCTTTTGGTCATTCAAAAAAAGCTCTAACAACGTTTTTTCATTAACATGTATCCAGCTAGCCTTTTTTGGCTCAAGACACCCATAACTGCTCAACTTCGCTAAGAAGTTAATAATAACACAAATAAATAAAGCATGTAGTTCCAAGTATTGACAATTTGTGCTCATGTTGTTTACACAATTCATCATCATCCGAAAAATCTGAACCCATAACGACAACACTAAATCAGGAGTATGGTGGTTGTACCCGCATAGTATCGTATTTCACACACATGCATTCGTATCGTAGTTCGTACAAACATCTACGTACTTGTTCATTTGCTTAAATTTGTTGCTGAAACAGTGTGAGACGTTAATTCCAACCTATTTAATTTCCGAGTTCATTTAACTGTTTGTGTAATTGCTAAATCAATACTTGAACACCTACTCACGCAGTGAGAAATCCGAAAACGCTGTTGTAAAAAGCGTAGCATAGCATGTTGAGAAAATAAAACAGCAAAAATAAACAAGACGCACTCTACTCGCAGTGTCCTAAAAATTTGAAATTTTTATATGCAAATAACGTTGCCATAATCGTAAGACAAGAAAGTTGTAAAATAAACAATAATGGGTTTCCCTTTTACGACTTTTGTATGTTCCCATTGAAGCACAAAAGTTTCTTAAGCACAGGATTATACTGTGATAAAAAAGAATTAAAGTTTCAGATTTCATTACTCGTCCACCATGTCTATACCATCATCTCATCATTAAAAATATTGGTTCGGGAGTCTCTGACTCCATAAATGAAAAACGTTACGCTTGTTTCTCTAACAGGCGTTTACAACTGGAATTCAAATCGGCTCTTTGCTACAAGTAGACATATTTGGTTCTTGGATAATGTAGCAAAATGCAAGTAACCCATGGTTGAACTCACAGAACAACTGAAC
>JAQGAP010003699.1:0-11879 GCA_034697805.1 Orchesella bifasciata | reverse complement strand
TGATTGCAACCCCGGTAAAAGTTATTGCGAAATTGTGACTCAGACGGTATAATCTAATTGCAATGAACGCTCCGATTACAATCATAGCTCCGAAGACGGAACTCCACGGAGAAATGTACCAGGTTCCATAAACGTTGTTATAAACTGTGGATAATACCCGTAGTTTTGAGTAAGAGTGCAAAATTCTCAAAACATTTTTGGAGACTTTTAATGGCTGTGGAGAGACAGAGTTGAATTTGTATCTGAGTAAACCTTCAGTGATGGAACTACATGTTTGGTTTAACAACTTGAATTGAATCTTTATTCATGTGTCATTTTGATGGGTTCACCATCCTCTGTATGAATACAATAGTACTGTTTTCCATACAGGGACACAATAGCGTACACAGCATTTACTAGTTGACACAACGAATCTTAATTACTATTGATATTTTTAACAAATTTCTGCATTAACACGACGAAACTACTTTTACATAGTTTATCTATACAAACATCTTTCGGAATTTGGTTCCACAAGTTAATAGTTCTATACTACCGAAGAGACTTTTTGAATATTTTTGAATGGAATCTAGGCACTAAAATTAATGGTATATTTCTAGATAATTCACGTTGCGACACTCCTAGGCTTCCATCTTTATAGTTATCATAAGCCAATTTTAAAATGATTAGGTCTCGCCTCTGTCGCCCAGAGAGAAACCCAAAATTTTCTCTGATTTTCACTAGATCTTCTGAGTAAGTCATCTTCTGTAACGTTTTCGTTTTTACATACCCGGGTATACACACTCGTACAGTAAACGATCAATTTTATGTTGTAATTCATCAACTAACAAATCAGTTTGAATAGCCCAAATATCCACAGCATAATCAATTATTGAATGCAGATGCGCATTTACGACAATTTTCAGAATCAGAACAACAGGTTTATGTATGTTTGCAAAGTGTGAGGACCCCACAAAATTATAAAATGAGAGGCATCCACAATAGTTCCAAAGGTACGGGCATGAATTTCTTGTGTGGGGAAACAATACAGGACGTATTTATAGAAAAATGAACTAAAATGCCAGGCATCCTTTCTGAATATTATAAACAAGGTAATGACGCAAATATAAGTGGCGTAATTGCTCTGGACCCCAAAACCAAATGCAATGAACAGTTGGATGTGAAGATGTTTTTTAAAGAAGGAGCTGAAACCAATTCTGTCGTATTCTGAATAAATATTGAACAACTTTAGAGAATTCGATTGTGAATATTTTGGGTTAAAAAAAAGCTTACCTGTTTCTAATTTGTGGATGAACAACACTGCAGCATTGACAACCTCTTTGATATTGTTCATTTGCCCCAATTGATAAAACTAAAGCATAAGGCATATGTCAAATCCAATCGTCCAAAAAGAATGGAACGTAACTCGCACAAAGTCATTGTTCTCAAGGTAGATTGGAAGATGGGAAAAAAGTAAAACAGAAAGCAAGGATACATGCAACGTATTGCGAATTTTTGATTGTGGGATAGTAAGCTGAAAATTTTGAAATGTGGAAATCCATTTCAAACGGAATGGGTTGGATCCAATGGAGTAAAAGAAATAAAAAAGGTTTTCAACATATTTGGGGAACTTTCTCATTTTTATTGGAGCACCACAAATAAACTGGAATGTATTCCGCTGAACGAAACCTACGTTGATGAAGGTCGTGGCGACATCATCAAGAAATCGATTCACATTGTCAAAAACCCATAATTAAGATGTAAATTAAGATGTCAAGCTGAACGAATAACATTCATTTACTTTTCAAAGACATACATGCCAGATTTTTTGTACAAGGAAGTTTTATAAGGTTCCACGTTGCAAATTTGCCAAAAAAGAGAGTTGTTATTATTATTTATTATGTATCTTTCCATCCATCATTATACGTCATCATTTTCGTGTATGGTAAATTTTCGTGCCAATAATAATTATTTTTCCATGATAATTTTTATTTAATGGAGTATTTAGATAGATACAATGCGCCACAGTAAACTCTGATTAATTATAGTAGATACCAATAGGATAATTTACAATTGTATTGATATTAAAAACGATGACGTAATATTAGAAACAAGGCCCAAAACGGTCAGCGAAGTGACCCTATGAATGTCATAGAAGCTTCCAATTTTCACTGCCTCAACTCTGTATGCCTTAATCAGCTTTCTTGTTAATAAACTGTGGATTCTTCTCTTCAGCGCATTTTGCAGCCTCATGCTTTTTTCGTGAACGATTCCCGTAATGGTTGTTATAATCACGAGAACAGAAACACCTGCAAACATTATTTCAAACCCGGCAACAAATACCATACTGCTGCTCACGTGGAACAATCGAATGATAATTACTGCTCCAAACACAACGAGCGATGAAAATAAAGAAGTCATTGGTGGAATGTACCAGTTTTCAAACAAGTTGTTGTACATGGTTGTGAGAATCCGGAGTTTGGAATAGACTCCCATCTTCTCCCGAAGAGTTCGGGTTGTATTTCTGGTATTGGACTGAATTCCCCTTAAATTGACAAGGTTTCTTATTAAATGACAATGAATTGAATTTCATCATCAATAGTTTAATGCTCACCACACTAAAAATTCCACAACTGCATTGGATGTTTGGAGGAATATCAAATTACCGTACATTCCTGATAAGTAAAGTCCCCATAAGATAAACAACGTCCAGAGCTCTGTCATCATTCCGGCCACACACGCTAAAATGGTTGACTCCGGGTTGTAATAATGCAAAATGCCTTTGTCTAAAGAGCCAACTGCCAAATCCCGTCTCGAAAGTAAATGATAATTGGGATGACGGAAAATAAGCCCACAACAATTCCGTTGAGATACTACCCGAAAATTGTGAGGAGTACGGTGTTGTGGGAATTGCGAAGAAACTTTTTTACGGACCTGTGACCTGTGTTACAAAATCATTAATTTACATTTGACAGATCCTTCTTCCGAACCTAAACTTAGTTTAAATAAATAACTTGATAGCAAATATTGACAAGTGCATTACTGTTTTGCAGTGCTGTACAGAGCGTAACAGTTCCATTCGCGAAATCCGTGACTTGATCCATTTTGAAATAGTTGAAACTATTGTTTCGAAATATATAACCTATTCCAAGCACCCAAACACTATGGTAGGTAATTTTTACGTATTGTTTTTCAGTAAATCGGAAATTTTAAGATTAACATGAACATTAACAACATTAACAAAGCAAGAAATGAAATGTCTCCACCACAAGTCCAGTCTACTAAAAGTAAAACACTTTTTGATTTGGGAATGCTGAACAGAAAATTATTTTCATTGTAGATCCAACTAATTTTTAATGGGTAAGCACCCAATCTGTAGTAAAATTGAAATGCAATTTGAACGTGCTTTTCTAGAGATTACACTGAACTGCGCTAAATGACTGACCCATGCATGAAAAAGCATCTACTTCGTGTTGTAAATATGTGTTACAGATATTAAAAAATAGTAGTGTTAAAATGAAACAAATTGGGAGTACAAGAATTAGTAATTCTTTATATTCCAACCTGCTTCCAAACTAAATGTGCGTCAATCCATAGACCAGACACTCTTGTACCGTGTGTAATGGTTCTAATTGAGTAGTTGTAATAAGTTTAGGAGAAAACTTTCATACCAATCATGACCCATTTAATATTTTATATTGAACCGTCGCGTCTTTCTCAGTATTGTTTTCAGATAATATCTATCTGGTAAACACATTAGTCTAGAGATGACGAGTAGACTGTGTAATTAAAAGCAAATATGCAATCAACAAGTTTTGCTGTACGCAAGTTTTGCAAAAAATAGTAGTCATTTGAGGGAATTGGTATGACGTTAATATCTTGAAATCATTCCGATGTGAGTAAATTGTATGCCGATTGCAGTCTTTTAGTTATAAAAAGAATTAGCTGAAATCTTTAGATGTGTAGCTCCTCTACTGCCTGCTTATACTAACTAACTAATCGTAAGTTTTAACTAGAAAAACTGTAGCTGGGTATATGTAAAAATTAAAGTCAAAGTCATCTGAACTCCTTTGAATTGTTTCTCAACATGTCTAATGATGCACATTTTAATTAAGAACAACGGACAACTTACATACTCTCAATTATCCAGACTGGAATAGTGTTACCTTGAACAGCGATGTAAAGTTCATTAACGTAATCGATGTAAAACGAGTTTGAGCTGGTCTTTGTTCTCCGGATGTACATAGTTCTTTCTAACCGCGTAGTTTTTTGTCCTTTTTCACAAGAATAAAATGTTAGAGTTAGGTTGTACAACACTTCTACCGATAAAATGAAAAGGACATAGGAAGACGCAGAATTCTGTTTGACTCACACTAAGCAAAATATTTACTTGGGTCCTTTTGTTGTTTCCAATTGGTAAATAAGTGTTTACCTTCTGTTCGAGTTCTTTTGATGTGGAGATAACACCATAATATTTTTATAATTCCTGGAGTGTCTCTCTTCCACACAAACGGTTATATTAGTCATGCAAACAAAATGTACAGGCTAGAAGGATGCATAAGTACAGCTCTTGAATTTAATACAAACGCTATAAATAACAGATTGAATTACATTACAGGTTCAGTTTTACCTGCGTGGACGGTGCCATAATCGGGAATAAGTTTGTTGTCTAATTTTTAACTGCTTTAGTTATTGCACGTTGCACTTCAAAATATGCTTAATAAAAATGCGGTCAGGATTTTTCAGGTACATTATATGTTTAGTTAAAACGTAGATGTAATTGCGGTTAAGTTCTGTTATCAACATGGACGACAGAAAAGCCTAATTCAAGCATCAGAAAGCCCCAATTTTCTAAACATAATAGTGCCCTTACAATTAACGAAAATTAGTTATCTTTGAGAATCAAGCTGCCAAGTAAAAGCGGACTAGATCAGTATCAGTCGAGGAAAAAGTTTTCTCTTTCCTTTTTAACTCAAATTCAGTGGTCTCGTGTTGAGTGGGTTTAAAGACATTTCTTTTCAACTTCCACACTTCTTTGCACCCCCACTTACTTTCCCATTCTCAGATCATTTTCCATAGCAGATGCAATACCACTCATCCGAATTAGGGTGGTCCGTTATCTACAAAAATTAAGTTACATTCATACTACGCCAATCACATTGGAAATCAATCTCAGTCTCGTTCTATTGATGCAAAATTGCTCATTTACCTTACACCTTGCTTTCCTGTTAAATAAAACACATTGCATTTGCCATGTGCTCGTGAGTAAACAATACCCTACAACCATTTCACTTTTGAATCGTTTGGCTCAAGCCGAGGTTTACGCATTTAATGGCATATTATTATCGAGTGTGTTCTAGAAATGTTGAGGCGGAGAAGCAGTTAAAGTCAGCGAAAAAATTGCCTGAGAAAATGGGCACAAGGGAAATTTGGAACAAGAGTGGCTCATTCATAGTCGAACTGTTTGGACAGATTTGGCTATTTCTACGATCAGGTATTTTTGGCAGGAACACACGGAAGCCAATACGCTGGACTAGCACTTTTCCGGGAAGATTCCGTGGCCTAATATAATGTATTCGCTACCATTGCCAGCGTGGAAATAACATGGATCATTATTATTATTATTATTATTATTATTATTATTTAGTTTTTGAACGAACTCAAATAAAATGGAGACTGCAAAGTAATTGAAAAACAAAAACGCTAGTAGCATTTTTACAGAAGTACAAAAATTACAGCAATTAGTAGGTTGTTCCGCCACTGGTTTGTTGGGTTATTGATTCGCAATTAGATAAAAACTGAAGAAGCAATTAGAAGATTATGTATTGTGCATGATTCCCTTTTAAAATCACAAAATTTATGAGTGCATGCAAATGCTCACAAACCAAAACAAATTGGTGTTTAGTGTTAAGCTGACTAATTGTTAAAAGGACAATTAAAACCACATGATGCCTTGTTCATCTAAAATTTATCCTTTAAATATCATATTGCTAAGTACAAATGGAAGTCTGATACGAAAGTGAAAGTAAACACTGTACTAAAACGTTGTATTCGTGAAGTACCATGTAGAGTAAATGATGAGAAGGAAAAGATAGAAAAATTTATGACAATGTATTGCTGAACTCAGCATCCTATGACATAGTACAAATGTATTGAAAACCCTTTCTGCTGCCAGTACTAGTTTTTACGACAGCTTTTAAAGAGTCCTGTTTACAAATTTGTCAATAAGGGGCACCCATAAGTACGATGATGTTTCGCTCCTCGATTCTCCTCCGATGAACGGGAATGAGTTACCGTAATGGACAAACCTTGCAAAGTTTTTAAATGACAGAAAATACTTTGGTTCGGTTGGCTGTTCAACAAACGGAGATGTTTCATGAGGAGATTTTATACAGTATAGTGTAACACGTATGTTATCGGAGTTTTTATGGACAGCTACCTATTTGCACTTAGAAAGTTTTTTAATTTGTCAGAGAATTTGGCAATTGCTCTGGGGTGTGACAAATTATCCTTTACACGTCGCATTAATTCCTTATTGAAATTTTTTCCGTATTGGGAAAGCCGAAACTATCTGTTCTGCTGCTTATTTAATATTCATCTAAAAATGTACAGATTGACTTCTAAATGAATAGCAAAGTGGCATTTTCTGTTTTGCTCTTTGACCAAGCGTTATTCCACCTTATAAAGCATACCACCCATCCCTTTTAATACCAGTTCCTTGTTTTCCTAATGATTTCATTCGATTTTAATTTATTTGCGAAGGTGCGCTGCATTTTCCAGCGACAAAGTCAACCCGTCCTTAGCCAGTGGAACAATGTATGGTATAGCCACTTGCAATAAGTCCACTCTTTCTTTGAGGATTGCACTCATCTGTGAAGAATAAAAGTTTAGTTTTCGATCATCATCATCTCCATCATCAACTCTTGAAGTCATTATTTCATCATTTGAAGTTCTGCCGACAAAAATAGAGTCAAATAAATACATATTCACAATTACAGCAGCCCAGAAAAACAGGAGAAGAGAAAAAATCAACAGTTGGTTTTTTTGAGGGAGCTGAGCAAGTGTGGTTGTTAACTATATATCAAAATAAATGTTGAGTAATTGGGTTTGTTCTGTATATAATATCGTATTATTGCATTGTATTCCCTGGTATAAGGTTACATAAAGGGAAGAATGGAGTAAGTAGCCTCTCATTCAAAAGAAGATGAAGAATAGACAAGAAAAAACAAGCCCATTGGTCTCATTAGCCATCTCAAAAGGCGAGAGTTACATACAAGGGGCAAGCTCACAATTTGTTTTATTTACAGTGTGGTTCTATAATCATCATCAATAGAAGAATCATATTCGGCTCTCGCCCTTCCATTCTTTTCTTCTCAACTCCAAGTCCAACCTCGCCTTGTCTTTAGCTTTTCACATATTTACTGCTTTTTATTCTCGTTCCTTTTATTCAGGGCTTTTGGCAAGGAGGAGGCAAAAAGATCATTGTTCATTGACTCGCAATCAGTATCAGGAGTTGTAGACAAATATGCTAAGTTTTAAGTGATTGCAAGTCTGCTTCTTTCTCAATATCTGCTTTTGAAAAGTTTGAGTTACACAATGCAGCTAATTACTCTAGTTGTAAAGGGGAGGCTACCCTGGGTAGCTTGGATCTATTCCCGATGCTGGTTTTAAAAGGATTATGCAAATCCTCCTGCAGCGTCAAATAATCCATGTTTTTTAATTCTTTTGGTCCGAATCTAATTTAACCTTTAGTCAGCGAACCGGACAAAGAATCAAATCCACTAATTTAATATGAATATCTTGCCTAAATGCATTAATTTAGGAAGAAATCCATTTTACCCATTGTAATCTGGTGGCCCAGGAATAGTCAGTTCTTCTGATAATCAGTTCCTCTAATGGAGTGGATTGATTGACTTCATATTAAAAGATAGATTGTTTTGGAAAAGCTTTTGTTGACAGTATTATATGGTACGACTTTCATTGTCCTTTTTACGGGGTATTACTAAAACCCACAATGGATCCAGCGCGCACAATTCCACAATGCTCCACAATTCCACAATTCCACAATGCAAAAATCCACAATTCCACAATGCAAAAATCTACAATGCACCACAATTCCAAAATGCAAAAATCCACAATTCCAAAATGCAAAATTCCACAATTCCACAATGCAAAATTCCACAATGCACCAAAATTCCACAATTTCACAATGCACCACAATTCCACAATGCAAAATTCCACAATGCACCACAATTCCAAAATGCAAAAATCCACAATTCCACAATGCAAAAATCCACAATTCCACAATGCAATTCCACAATGCAAAATTACACAATGCACAATCCCAAAATGTTCCAACAATGCACCACAATTCCACAATGCAAAATTACACAATGCAAAATTCCACATGTACCCACAATGCACAATTCCAAAATGTTCCCACGATGCACCACAATGCAGAATTCCACAATGCTGCAATAATGTTTCAAAATGCATCGAAAAACCATTATTTCATTTACATTTATATCATTTACAGTATTAAACAACATTAAAGAATACATAAGTTTAACTAATAAGTACAACAGTCCAGTGTAATGCCAAGCCTGTCCGTGTACTTATAGACGGTGAGATCTCAAAGAGGTAACGTTATAATATTTTTAAATCAATTTACTACGTTAAGGGAATTTAATTATTTGGAAACATGTTCACCCAGCTTAGTACATTCTAATGGTAACGATTGCTTCAGAGGAATTTTTTTAATCCTTACGAGGTAATATTAAAACTATTAAATCACAACCATTACAAATTTTCTGTTTCTTGACATTTTACTAGCAAAAAACGTCTTTCTACCAATACAAAAACCCATCTCATCGTGTAATAGGTAACAACAAAAAACGTTGACATTTAATAGTACTTTAAGCAAAACATAAAAACAATAAAAAGCACCAGCAACTTAATTCCTTGCAATACAAACGCTATACTTGTTGCCCCTATAATCAATCGTTGACAAACAGCCCATATGCTGAGAAATTCCGCAAAATTCGCACTTTGCCAATAAATCACATTTTAAATCAATTTGAAGATTGCAAATGGAACAAACATTCTTGTTGTTCTTCACCGATTCCTTGCATGGTCCCGAAATCGAATTAATTATATGATTTCGGTACAAACCGACATCCGGCATGATTGTTAGATTCCATCCTTTAACAATTGCTTCCGCATAAAAGCATATGCATTGCAAAGCATTTTCTCCAAACGAGCATGCGCAAACTGGATACTTTTAAACCCATCTTTGATTGTTTTCCAGAGGGAACCGGTCACGAAACAAGAGTTTTTGCACGTGGTGGTACTTAATAGAATCCCTGACAGCGTACACAGTTGCCTCCATCTTTACTGAACACCAACTATGTGACTTCCGTTACGTTTAAATCGATTACTTAGTATAACTAAACTAATAATTAAGGTAGAATAGAATTGCTGCGCTTCTTACTAGAAACCAAATCAACAATGAAATCTATAAATAAAATCAGTCTCACTGGTTTTAACGGAGGAAATTTCACTTGATAGACAGAATAATTATGAGGTATAAACAACGATTTGTAACAGCTTTGTTAGTTGCAACTAAATCGTGGAAAAGCTGTCTGTCGTGGTCTCAAGAACAAATGAACGAGCACCTCACTGCAGCTTGAGTAGCAAACAGCCAACAAAAACATCAGATAGCCTTAGCGGAAACGAGCGGCAAACTTAAACCTTGAAGAATGGAATGACAGTCAGGAAGTATAATAGTTTTTTTTTTCATTTTATACCAAGGGTTTTAAGTGCAAATTGCTTTAGACCTAACTAAAGAAACGTTTGGTCATTAATAGGCTTTCCACAATCCAGGTAGAATCTATCCCCGTTATTGAGTCACGGGTGGTGTAAAATAGGGCACATTGTGGTCGCGTTGTGGAATTGTGCATTTCGGTCGAATTGTGGAATTGTGCATTTCAGTCGCACTGTGGAATTGTGCATTTCGGACGCACTGTGGAATTGTGCATTTCGGTCGCATTGTGGAATTGTGCATTGTGGAATTTTGCATTTCGGTCGCATTGTGGAATTTTGCATTTCGGTCGCATTGTGGAATTGTGCATTTCAGTCGCACTGTGGAATTGTGCATTTCGGTCGCATTGTGGAATTGTGCATTTCGGTCGCATTGTGGAATTGTGCATTGTGGAATTTTGCATTGTGGAATTGTGCATTGTGGGTACATGTGGAATTTTGCATTGTGGAATTTTGCATTGTGGAATTGTGGTGCATTGTGAAATTGTGGAATTTTGGTGCATTGTGGAATTTTGCATTGTGGAATTGTGGAATTTTGCATTGTGGAATTGTGCATTGTGGAATTGTGGAGCATTGTGGAATTGTGCGCGCTGGATCCATTGTGGGTGTTAGTAATACCCTTTTTACGTCTCCCACTACCTCACTGCCGTGAATACTACCTACCGTACCATAGTCTAAATTAAAATCACACAATATTGAGGAAAGACAGTCAAACAATACAATTTGCCAGTTTTTCTCAAATTTCCCAAAAAGTGTCCAAAAATTTCCACATTACAAAAAATAGCAAGGAATGGGTTGAATTTAAAAAATTAAGAACATAGTCTAGCTTCAAAACAATCAAACATAATAATGCCATTAAAAGCACATTCCTACTTGTCTACTACGTTCGAACACCCTGGTTTTCGCAATCTTTCCTAACAATTCTCGCAGTTTCATAGAGTTTTCGCAATGCACCTAAACCTTATTTGGACCACACTCACTGCATTGCGATTTTTTTAGTGTTTGCCGCTGTGAATACTAATTATTAGTTTACCAACAAACAAAGTGAAGGATTGAAATAAGGAGAGATGAGAAGCGGAGATTAGACCAACTCATGATGATGTTGATCCTGGGGTGAAAAGCAGGTTTTAAGTAGCCATTCAATTTATAATTCTGATATGACGGGGTGATGCTGATGGACACAATGTCAACTCGAGATTTTATGAGCGTTGCGTGGTGGGACTGTTGTAGGTGAGGAGTATCATGTTTTAGTTGTTACTGATATGATAATTTATTTTTACATAACATTGATTCGATTTATTGACCACGATTTCACATAACATGGTTTCCTCACAGCACAAAGAATGGATGCTCACTAGCATTCAGTTTTCTCTTCAATTTTGGGTTTAAAGGAGAAAAATACAAAAGGAAAAAGAAGGAGCTGCTGCTGTTTGAAAAAAGCAGGTAAGCAAGCAAAAGGGAACAAACAAACAACTTGGATGGATGGAAGAAGAGAGGATGTCGATGTTGCATATTGAATTTTTATTATTTCTAGCGCAAAAATACATGTGAAAACCACACAAAAACAATGAAACTATGCAATTCCCTGACTTATTTATGGGCTGCGCTGTGTGATACTCTGAACTGAACGTGAAAATCATGTTGGGTTCTTGTACATGTTGGACGTTCTGGTTGGGGCACGCATTGGCATGTAGAAATTAGGTGCAGATGTTCCCACAAAAGAAAAGAAATGATGTCGATTGTCGATTGGAGATTGTGACTGGTTTGTTCTAATTTTGGGGGCTTCCAGATACCCAAAAATAATAATTGATTTTTGCGTTATTTTTTAAGACATTAAACACCTTCTTAAATACTTTAATTCTGAAAAAAATGTCTTCTTCTGATCTTCCAGATAAAAAATAATACTATGTTTCGGTAAGTAGATAATGGGCGTCTAAGTCTTTAATCAGAAGGTCTAAATATTTCACAAACTTTTTCCATTTGAAGACATCCCTTTTGTTACTAAATTTTTTCATCAAAGAATTTGAAGTGTGTGAGAAGGAATTATTCTTGTAATTTACCAACCAACTGGCTAGTACTTA
>JAQGAP010003698.1:0-11881 GCA_034697805.1 Orchesella bifasciata | reverse complement strand
GGGAGAAAGGTTTCCCAGCCGGAGTCGAAGTTCAAGGGAAAGATTCATCTGGATACCTATTTTGGCCCGGTTAATGTCATCATCTTTCATGGAGAGGAGGTAAATCCTATATTTTATATGGAAACTTTGTGATTTTTATCGGATTTATAAACTATTTTAGATGACACGAGACCGGATAAGAAGCATCCAAGGAGACTTTTCAACTTCAGAACTGGAACTCTTCGGCAATGACTTTCGGAGGCGGATCGTGAACAACCAAGTAGCTGAGGTTTTTGCAGTACACCTCTCAAAACTTGCTTCATTCAGTTCAAAAACTGAAGTTGAGGAGAAAAGAAAAAGTCATCTGGCCCCCCAGAAAGCACCAGAAAAAAGAACGGTGGATGATTCGAACGCGAAGGATTTGCCCGATCAAATGGAAGTGGTCTCGCGGAGCATTCCGGAAGATGAACCTTCTAAAGGATTTGAAAAATTGGCTGAGCCAACCGACCAACGCTCTAAACCTGGAAGGATGGATGTTGACCACCACGGAAAAATGTCAGATCTCGAGAACATCAACGATTCTTGTGATGAGGATGATCTGAGTGTGAGAAAGTATGCTGCAACTCAGGTACTTTCCGTTGACGATGACGATTGACGAGGATAGTGATGAGATTATGGAAAAGTTGGTGAGTTCTTCCAAAAACGGTAAAAACGACGATGTAACCAGCAACACCAACAATTACAGATTCACCGAATGGCTGAAAGAGTTGTAACTTTGAACCGTGATTCCGAACGCGATGTTGTTTTAACCTTTTTTATCAACTTTCATGTATAATGTGGAGTTGCGAATGACTTGAGTTTGATTTGATGTTTAAAATCATAAAATAAACAATACTGAAAGTATAGCACAGTCTTCACTTGCGATATTTTGCTTTTATTATCCATTCAGTATATTTTAAATGACTTTATACAACTACAAAACCATCAATGCCAATATTTTGAAAACTTCAATAACTTATCAAGCAACTTTGGATTTCAGGGTACGAATTTCAGTTCTGAGCTTCATCGCGGCTGCTTGATTCGCTTCCATTTCGTTTTTGAGTTTCTCAGCAGCTGCTTGTTGAATACGAATCTGATGTTCCAAGTTCCCGAGCTGTTTCTTTTTTGCGGCAAGTTTCTTGGCGACAACTTCCGTGACAGAACCTCGTCCACTCTTTGGGTGGTTGCGGCGGCTGCCATCAAGCGGTTGGCGTCTCTTTCTGCCGGTCCTACAAAATAAAAATGACATTAATTTGTGGATCAATATCAATCCGCAATTTCGGAACGGAAACAATTACTAACCCTTCCACTTCACGTGGATGACGACGCAATTCGTGGCCACGTCTTGCTGGTGCAGACACGAATTCTTGTTCGCAAAACTGACATGGGATTGGCTTCTCCTTGATATGGCTTCGGATGTGATTGTCCAGGTTATTTCTTTGAGAAAAGTCTTTTCCACAAAATGGGCACCAATTGAGTTTGGAGCTGGAGTGAATCTTCAGGTGCCTCTTCATGACAGTGGAGCTGGAGAATGTCTTTTTGCAATGGTGGCACTCGTACGGCCGTTCGTTAAGGTGCGATTGGATGTGACTCTTGAGAGCTCCCAACAGCTTGCAACCCTTGTCACAAAAGACGCAGCTGAAGGGCCTCAAATCCGAGTGAATACTTGTGATGTGAGACCTCATGGCACCTCGACTTTTAAATCCCTGACCGCATATTTGGCACTTAAAAGGTCGCTCCCCAGTGTGAACCCTCATATGGTCATCGAGTCCGCCGGAAGTTGTAAGTTTCCGACCACAAACGTTACATTTGAAAGTCTTCATTTTGGCAGAAGGTCACTCAACCCTTCAAAATCTTTATAAACCAAACTGGGACAAGTAGTGACTAAATTAAAATTGCAGAAAGAGAATTGGGAGTTTTAAACGTTTTCCCTTGTCCTGCTGTGCTTCTCAGTTGTTGGTTCATGACTGAAAACCTAGATTTGGACAGTGGATCGAAGATCCAACAGGCGTGGGATGGGGCAATTGGGAATTTGAATCTGGTGCTTCCATTTGCTTCTGAATCTGGTGCATACTGAGACTACTGCTACAGTTTTACATGGAATTTTTTTGGCATCCCAATTGTCATCGCGTCCAATGACATATTTGGAAGGCTGCAATCCAAATCCAACGCTTTGCTTACGATTAAACAGATTCCGACCATTCGGCAATCGATTAAGTTCAATAATTTCGAATTGAAAGCCACGTCAAATAAATAGAATTCTAGAAAACCATGCGATAAAATGAATAGAATGAAAATGAATTTAAAAACAAGTTTCGACTCGCCAGCATTTACATTAGAAAAGTTACAATGAACAAATGTATTTAAATCTTTCACTGCAACTTACATTTACCAACTCTTTTTCAACCTATGGTTCTGTATATATTAATAAGAAATTATTATAGCCAAACGATTCCTCTTCATTCAAAAAACTTATACTACTACAACAATATTAGTTGAAACAAAGTGGAGAATTTTATTATGCAGCTTTTCAGTAGATTCACGAGCTTCGATTTGGTTCCTGAGCATCTTAGAGACTTTTTGTTGAATACGAATCCGACGTTGCAGCTTCATGCGTGCCTCCTTCTTCGCGACAATTTCAGGAACCTCCTCAGTTTGAACTCTTCTGTTGACGATGGTTCGTACTTCGTTCACGCGAAGACTCTGGGTTTTTTGCTGACTACTTTCTCTGTTCCTACAAAAATAAAAATATCAATGAAGGTCAATGTGTGGCAAATGAAATGTCGAAAGGTTAAAAGCATAACCATAACTAACCCTTCCACATCACGTTGATGACTCCCACTTGGTGTCCACGTCTCGCTTGTGAAGACGCGAATTCTTGTTCGCAAAATCGAATGGCGGATCGGATTTTCTGTGACTCTAACTGTTTCATAGACAGAAATTGGTCCTGATTCACGCCTATATTGTCCCGATGAAAATCCAATCCTCCAATCTCAGTAAACTGAAAGTTTAGTAAAAAAGAGCCTCATTTTAAGGGTGCTTTTTCATATCATGGAATGTAAACAGGAATCAGCACCGATATAAGACCCCAAATTTATTTCACTGAAAAGAGCACAAAAAAATACATGTATAATAAAAATATCAAGTTAAATAAATTACTTTAAAAAGCAGTCTAAAAATTTGTCTAAAAATACTTTCGGCCGGCTTACCTTATTTTCATCGCAGTGTGCCGGGGCAGAAGAGAATAATATAATTTGAGTTACTACTTATGAAACATTATGGTCAATGGTAGACAAGGTGGATTGTGATTGGAAATTTTGGCTACCTTCGGGGGAATGAAGGCGCTCGTTCCCAAACAGCAACAACACTGTCTGTGCGGCAACGACAACACTAACAATGTCTTTGACAGCAGAAACATTTGATATCCAAGAGCCACAGTTATCACTTCCATTGGAAATCAATGATGATATCTTCCGCTCAAACAGTTAGTTGGCCTCCTTGCTGAATTAATATGAGTTAACAGCATCAACTCGAGTTCTCACAATCTATCTAGAACACCAGCAAACCACAAATGCGTTTAATCTCAGTCACCAGTAGCCTTTAAAACATTTCTGATCAGATAAGCTACTAACAAGAGTACAAAAACAACTTGGAATGTCGACTGTTCTGCAATTTTTCCTACTACAAGTAAAAATTTAAATCTCGACCCAGAAGTTCCCCTGACAATCAAATTGGTGCAAAGGCGAACGCTTTTGAGCCCAAGTCAAAGAGATTGAATTAAAGCTAGAACCGGGTACGGAAAGTGTGCCCCGCAGCACGAAATCTCAAAAACTTGCCGAAACGGAACTTTAATGCAAATTATAGTGCCAATATAAATATAACACTCTAAAAATGTATAAAAAGAACAACATTACACAAAAAATTCGAAACCATATGTAAATGACACAAATAGAATAGTTAGTTAGTTAGTTAGTTAGATTTTATTTGACCATTTTTTGCCATCATACACGGTCATGAGGTACATTAATCTTGTATAATTCACTTAGTTGTATAATATTATACGTATAAATAAATAAAGGTTAAAATTACATTAGTACGTTGTAGAAAAGCTCCTAATTTTCATAGCTTCAACCCAGAAGCAACAAATATTATGTATTTCTTTACAGTTAAGGTTTTTAAATACTTGCACAATAAAATTTTCTCTGGTTATGTTATCAGTCATTCTACTTACATCTCTGAATAATCCTATTCTGACAGACTTATAGTGAGGACATACAAAAAATACATGAAATACATCCTCGATGTCGTTTTTATTACATAGTTTACAAGTACTATAGTTGTTTTTGCGATTACCATTTAGTTCACATGCTTTGTTAAAGTTAATTTAAAACGCAACGTCGCGTTAAGGTATTTTTCAGTGCCAATGCGTGGTTTTAAACTTTTGTATGAGTCATTGACTTTAGACTGCATTGGCTAAGAAGAGTGTTAACTTTCTTTACCCATGTGTGTTTGTAGTTGGTATTGTTTTCAACACTAAGAAGTCTTCTATAACATGATTTTACAAAACTATCCTCAGGCTTCTGCCTAATTCGAAATAAAAAATTTAATATCAAGCTTAGGAGGGCATTTTCAATTGGTTGCATGTTAGATTAAATAAAGATTAATTTTGCAGTGTTGCGATAGGTGACTTTCCTCAACAGTAAAACTAGATACCTGCTTAATTCTTTCATTTTTTACAAGACATAGATCCACTACACTGCAACCATTACTATTTGTAAAGGTAAAACTCCCTGGTCTGTCGCCCGGTACAGTACCGTTACATACTGACATATTTGTAATATTTTTCAGTAGTTCCCTACCTCTATTAGTGATTGTGCTGTCTAGACTGACTCTTGTCATCCTTTCATTACTTGATTCATTCCCTATTCTTGCGTTCATATCGCCGAGGATGACATCCGGCTTCCATTCGTTAAAAAACCTAATAACCTTTTGGAATTCAGCATCTGCATTGACTAACTTCTGTGGGGGATATAAACAAAACAGAAACTTAGTTTGAATTCGTTTTTAGTGTTTGTTAGGTTGATGTAGATAGACGACTCCCCTATTATATAGTTTAACACTCTTAAGTTGCACTTTTTTAGTACACCAATTATCAGGCTTTCCTTATGTCTTCCTTTGCTACACTCCTTCTTAGCGTCCAATAAGATAAGTTGATATTTACATGCCAAATGATTGTACCACGAGCATTTCTGTAGTCTTTCTTTTGTACACCTAGTTTCTGCTAGACAAAAAATATTTACATCTTTTTCAATTATACCTTGTACTTTATCAAAATTTAAATTACTCGTGAGTCCGTCTACATTCCAATATAAAACCTTAGCTATTATTTTTGACCTTATTTCCGATGTATGACAGCCGTACCCCTATTTGTTTCTTTTAATAACTGCGATCAGCCGGTCTCCATCAACTCGAAAAAAGGATCTGTTTATCTTGAGCTGTTTAGATTTCCAGATGATTTGAACTGTCTATCCACTTTCCCTAGCAAGCTTGGCATGTTTGATGAGCTTTGATTGGGTTGACTATGCTCCGGAGTTAAGTCTGCACTTATGTAGTACGGATGACCCAACTTCTTTTTGTTGTACCAAACAGAATCACGATCTCTCAAAAGTTGAAACCGGATTTTGATTAGTCTAGGTTTTGCATGAATGTCATCTCTCTTTGCTCCAAGTCTGTCCATCTTATCAATAGCTGGGATAAATCCTAATTTGTCTTGAAAGAGCTGGCTTACTTTCTGCACGTCAGCTTCACGACTTCAAGTTTCGTCTTCTGTAATTCCACTCATAATTAGATTGGTTGATGTAGCGATGTTATGCAGTTTCTCATTTTCTTCCCTCAAGTGGCAGACTTCATTTTTAAGGTCAGTGGCCTCGTCGCTTAGTTTGCTGACTGTCTCTTGGTGTTTTCTCAAGATTCTAGTGTTGTTTTTCAATTTTTGCTTTTTCTGAGGGAGCATAGGGAGGAATTTTCGAATAACTTCATCAGTGCTTAAATTGCTCAGGTCTTCTTGCTCCTCCTCCCCATCTGAATCTGATTCTACTACCGCCTCGTCGACAAGCATCTCAGCATCCCTTTTGGTTTTCTTTGCAGCTGGTCGGGTGCCCTTCATTTCTACAATTTTAAGAGCTGTTTCGGTAGCAGTCTGTTTTACGGGAGGTACAGTTAATTTAGTGGTGACACAAATAGAATAAAGAATAAAACTTCCACCATGTAAGAAAGTACAACAGGTCACTCTGAACATTCTAATGCCTACTTGGGAACTTTGTTCCCCTCTAGTTTGAAAGCAATTTTATTGGCCTAAAATGGAACCGAATTCAACGATTTACTTAATACCCAATCAGCATGCCTGAAATGGTTCTGGACAAAATTCCAACAGGTTACACGACCTAATATGCAGCTGAACGCTATATGAGTTCTTGGTGACTAAGCTAGTGCTTACTGGAAAACTAAGTTCTACTCTGAAACAATTTATTAACATTAAAAGAAGATTTAGATTCAAGAACAGAATCCGAAAGTTGAACTTTTGAAATTGGAAGCGCCCACCACCCTCAGTTATCCAAGTCGTAGCCTTATTACGAATTGTTCAAAAGCGTAACTGGAAAGTATATCTGTGATGAAGAGATGAAAAAGAGGCCATGCGACCAATTTTATACTAAAAAAGTTTTAGATATAATCTGGAATCACTATGCCCCCGTACGTGAGTTTGTACTCTTCAATAAATGCTCCATTAAATTGGACGGTCAAAAAATCTTTGACTAACCAACTGAACAGTTGAAGCATAGTTGAGCGTGGTTACAAACTATATGAAAGATGATCGAACAACTCAATGCAAAGAATTTATGCGTCGACATTATGATTTTCAGCATAGGAGATTGATAAACGTCGTTCCAGCATTGCAAAAAAATGCCTCTAACGTGGAATTAAGTGCCTACAGAAAATTAAACCACAGATTTCAGAGTTATGTGAACATACTGTAAAATCCCTTATGATACATGTTTCCTACGGAATTACTCTGATGTTTCGCTAACACTATATCCATTACGAATATACAACTTTCGGATACCGTTTAGCATAGATCTTTAAAAACTACATTTTAAAAATGTAATTTTTGACTCCGGATTTACAAGATAAGGAACTAAAAGAAAAAGTTATTCCATTGTTTTAAGAAGCGGATGACAACACATCATCATGGAATGTAAATTATAACCACAGTTTACCAAATCATGTTACAAATATTAATAATTGTTGCTTCAATCTTTTTTGTCGCAGCCGCTGAAGAAATCATCCAAAGAAGCTTTAATTTTCAGCATTTGTAAGCCAAGCCAATTAAATTATTTGGCAATCTAGGTACGTATAAGTTAAAGAGTGGTTAATGTGATTATTAAAGTACATAGAAAATAGAAAACACTCCAGATCTTTCTGAAAACTTTCTACCAGCGATGATCTCCCATTATTTGACCCTAGCATGGAGTTGTTCAACTACAAATCTGATAACGATGACTTTCTCAAAACATTCTTTCAATTCCAAAGGCAGGGTATTAAACTTAATGTAATATAAATGAACACTTACATAATAATATTACTCTTGAATTGCTTTGAAACATATCAAACCCTATAAGTAGTATTAAAAATCGTTTGTTTAACAATTTCAGTGGCTCACACACCAAAGAAAAATGAAAGGTTTCGTGGAAAGAATTCAAACCACCGTGAATGGATTTAAAAGCATAAGACATGTCGTCAGGGTAAGACTGCTGCAACATAGTATTATAAATGTGATAGTTGACCTACAAATGGTTAAAATTCAAGCAGGATTTTTCTTACAATACTGGTTCCCTATCAACATTACTAAAAGTGCTTATTATTATGTTCCAGGTTATTTGGTTATATATTATATCGCGCATTACCTACAAATGGAACTTCAAAATTTGAGAGGTAATCATCCCCGAAGTAATTTCTGTGGTTTCTATCGTTCTCCTGATCTCTTTCCGTTTTAGCAATACTCGCTCTCTGTCTATGCAATAGACGTCCGCCGCAGACCACTCAATATTTGACAGTACAATAGAACACCTGAAAAACTTTTAGAATGGTAATCTTATCACACATAACAATATGACAGATGTGGTACAATATAGTAGAATTTTGTGCGGCTGTAACTTCCGTAACGTCTACTTCTATATAAACGCTTATCAACGCTTTGATGATCAAAAAATCCTACATGGATCGTTTTGTTTTCTTTCATATTGTTTCCTTTGCAAGAAGAAGCCTACAACGATCTCAGCAATTGTAAACAGTATTTGCGAGACAAGAAGAGCAGCTATGCCAGCAAAACCAACCATATAGAAGAATGTGTGACGAAACAGACTGTCACCTGCTGACGGTGAGAGTCTGTGCCTGGTGATTGAGAAACTACTAAAACGTAAGTGAATTAAAAAGTTTATTATCTGTATCTGTATGTATGTCATCACCGTCCATTGAAGTGAAAACTGACAATTGGTGAAATGGTCTCTGAAATTGTCAGGAGTTTCAGCAAGTGAAATTATCATGCACTAGAATAATAACGTTCTCATTTTCTTGGTATGATAACAAATTAACTTCCATGTGCCATAAATTTATTATTCATAATTCATATTTTACATCGTCTTATGGTAAAATCTATTTAATCATAAGAATAGAATATCTAAAAAAACTAGACTGTATGTCTCTTGTAAAAAATTGCAAAACTCCCATACATACATATTTTAGAATTGTACGTTAATTATCAGACTGCTTAGTTAATACTTCATTGTTATTTATATAAAAGTCCCAAGTCAACCTCAGTCTACACGTCACCGATTGAATCGTCGTTTTTACCTTGAAGTTTACGAAATAAACTCTCAAATGTTGCCGGTTGATTGCCGCTGTTCGTGAGTGCCCATCTACAAACACATATCATGAATAATATGAAATAAGTCTCTTTTTAAAACAAAGAAACTCTACCAATTAAAATGTGTTCAAATCAAATATTTTACCTATTATGGAAAAAAATAATAATTCCCCTTTGCATTTTAAACTGTCGTTTGGCAGTATTTTCTCCACCTCGTCTGCTTCTAATTTTAAAAAGTCATCCTGTCCTAGAGTTCCTATAAAGAAAAGGAGACGTGTAATCATGTGCAAAGCATATGAATTTTAAAATTAAGAAATTAAGAAAAAGGACAAAAACATACCGGCTAATAATATCGAATGCTGCAAACTTAAGCTTCTCGAGTTTTAAAACTCTTGAAGTGGTCCACACTTTCAAGGTCACTTTCAAGGAATCGGTTGCCGTCATTGAACGAAAGATTTTATCAATGGTTTGGAGAAAAATATGTTCCAATTGGTACTGAATACTGCTTTTCAAGACCTTCAATGCCAAGTCAATGGTCATTGTTGGAAAGCTGTACTAGTACAAGAACTGTAAAAAAGAAAATGGTGATACATTAATAATGATATGTGGTAAAAGTTAAGTGATAATTAAAGAAAAAGAAGAATAAACGGTACGTAAAAATTACTCACGGATTTTAAAACTCTTGCGACGTCCAGGTCCATATCCACTTTAACAGAGCGGCTTCCATTTTTCTGTTTCAGGCTTGCTTTAAACAGCAATGAAAAGCATGGCGAAACCAGAGTAAATAAAAGTCTCTGGAATTCAATTGCTCGGCCGCCGTTAACAATCATTTTTACGTTAGTTGGGGGAATGTGTCGTTTTTTATGGGTGTTCCGAAGCAATTTGATAATGTTCCTGTCAGTTGGGCCTGTGGAGACTGTTGAAGCTGGGTTTATATAGTACTAGTGTTTTTCTTTTAAATGCGAGAGCAAAAGATTGGTGATAGCAAGTTTAATCTGTATCCTTTGACCTACATAATGCGGACAAAGGACAAGAGAAAAGATGATGATCATGATAATAGAAAGAGACTTGGTTGTAAAGTATACACGCATTCGCACATACATTCAATAACTTTATATATTTTTTTAAATATAATATACTCACTCTGGAACTATTCCTTCAGTAGATTAGGTTGATGGGAGAGTACAATCTGTAAAACAAATATATATGTACACTTTAATTTAAGTATTAAAAATGTCGTTTTTGTGACACAAATTATGAGTCTTGATCTTAAAATCTATAATATATACCTTAGTATTTATCAAAACAATATTTTCTGTCTGCACTAGAAGTACCCAACATGATATTAACTTCTGTTTGTTGTGATAATGTATCATCAATATCCAACAAGAATAATATTACAGTCTTTAACAAAATTGAACCACCAACAACAATTTCATTTTATGTCCAGGTTAATGTCGTCAATGAAAAAAAGTCCTTGATAATTAGTAAAGCTTGAAAACTGCATTTGTAGAAAACGCTTTGCCTACTTTAGTTAAAAGGCGATAACCTCACCTGAGAGACTGTAGTTAACAGACGTCAGTTTATTAAGTATTTCATAACAATAAAGGGTCTAATTTTAAAGATGTTTCAAAACAATTAGGCAAGGAAATCTATAGAAAAGTTTTCCTGTTGGTTAAATTTTTTTGCTTCATCACTAATTGAAGAAAACCTTAGAATTTAATTAATTATGCGAACTGAACATGCAAAAAAAATTATGAGAATAGTTAAGATTTAACTGAGTCGGAGAGGCTTGTGTTTATCTTTATTGAGTTCGGAGACTCAGGAAAACTGGTGATTCGAAATAGAAGGCTGATGAGATCAGTTGTTCCGAGTGTACGACTTCCTTCAAAAGTTTGTGTTCCCCTGTCACCTCTACGATTTTCTTCCTTCGTCCAAAGTTTTGTTTTCCTGTTGGCTAATTTTTTTTTGTTTTATCACTGATTGAAGAAAACCTTAAATTTAATTTATTATGCGAATTAAACATGCAAAAATTATAAGAAAAGGTAGCTACAACTTAATAGAAGTAATTAAATGAAATAAGGCGAGAGTTTGAGCTTACCTTTTGAATTTGGGGTTCGGGAATTTTCATGATTAAATTTCTTTCATTTCTTTCATCCTTTTCACATTGGGCTATTTTTAATTGTGGAATTGGTGAATAACCTCCGTGTTATTTAGAATCCAAACACCGACACTGTCACGATTTTGATGGGTATGCTAAACCATATGTAAAATGCGTTTTGAAATGCTAAACCATATGTAAAATGTATTTGGGGATGCCAAACCATATGTAAAATGTATTTGGGCATGCCAAACCATATGTAAAATGTATTTCGGCATGCTAAACCATATGTAAAATGTATTTGGACATGCTAAACCGTATGAAAATATGCCCTAAAAAGATAAAAAAAGATGAATTTCATTTTGAAAAATTGAGAAATGTTGGCATAATAAAGAAAAGCATATAGTTAATCATATTAATGAACAAGGTCAAAGGTCACGCATAAATGGCATACTTGGGTTGTGACGTATCAAATTATAGCTAGTGTATGAAATATTTCATTTATGACACAGGGGTCACAATTTACGTCATAAATTTATCTAAAGGGTACATTGCTACAACTCGAATTATCGGGTTTATTTTATTGCAATGCACAGCACAGAAAAACCCGAGATTTTTAATTCGTCTTTGTTGAGGTATTCGGAGGATTTAGTTACTTTCAGTCGAGTGTTGTTCTCCTTAAACATCAAAGTCATCACCAGAAAAAGGGACAGGAACTTCTTGGAAAACATGAAAATTTTGCTTGTCAATTAAATTGGAACTAAGGTTGATTGCTGATCTGATGGTTATCACAAGTTCTTTTCTCTTCGCAGTCAATCTGAACCAAATAGAAGTAAAACTGC
>JAQGAP010003697.1:0-11884 GCA_034697805.1 Orchesella bifasciata | reverse complement strand
GAACTTACCCCCCTAGAGTGCTGGGGAATGGCGATGTTAATGTTAAACTGGCAGGCAACCAATATAAACCATATATTTCCGGAAAGATTCATTTTTTGGTTCTTTGCGGCTGGAATTATTTGCTGCTAAAAACGCGATCTGAATAGAGTAGACACAGAGGATAAAATGTGAAATATTTTAAACCAACGAAGGATTTAGAGAAATCTAGGTCGCAAACGTACAATAAGTCATTGTCATTAAAAGTAATTTTCTTTAATTGAACAATGCAAAAAAATTGAGTTGAAAACCTTTTTTATGACCTACTTACCGCAACCCAATAAAAATATAGAAAGTTGACCGTTAAGAAGGTAAAAATTATGCAGTCAATGACTTCTATACAAATGTAGTCATATTCAAACTAATATGAGTTCATGAAGCCTATATAAATCATAATGAAATTTTGGCAACATAATCATATTCATAGTATTAGTAGCATAAATGCAAATGTCAGAATGAACTGGTAGTAGTAAAGAACATCGTGTTGGGAGAGTTCAGAATTTTAGGGGAAGGTAAACATATGACATCGACTGCTTCAAATAAATGAATAAACCGAGTAGGAGTGTACAGATGTTGTAAAACAACTGTGCGTCTATACTGAGGCTGCGAATGTATCTTTGGTTTGTTGACACGTGAAAAAAGATATAGTCGTGTACCATTGCGGTAAATGACGATATGAGTATCTGCTGCAACTTTTATAGGGGCACACTGTATGCGCAGATACATGTCAACAAACCAAAGATACATTCGCAGCCTCAGTAAGTATCAAAAACGTGCTATTGATGTTGGTAGGATTGATGATGATGGCATATGCATACTTCTGTTCCTTTTTTATCCAAAGCAAGGAGAAAATACAACCTAACCTAAACCCATGCATCAAAAGCTTACCCCATTGCGCAGTTCCCCAAATATGACAGATCAATTTCAAGAAACCCAATATGCATGATATGAAACTTAATATGGAATAAAGAAAACAAAAAATCATACAATTCCAAACACACCATAATATGATAATGCATGATTCAATGGAATAAAGAAACAGCTGAAAAAGAACAAAAAGGATTGTGCCATCATTATTTTAACAAAAAATGAACAATAATTTATTTCATGTAGTCAGTATAAATTAAACATTAATCATTTCCATAAGTTGACAATTTATCAGATAAAAGAAAGAAAAACAACGTTCTTAACTCAGAAAACTCTGAATTCTGTAGGATTGCTACATCAAAACAATCATTCTAAACATTGTTTCCTCAAAACTTTCAAGCAAGTATTCAACTAAGTACGTTAAAGAAGAAAGAAAAAGCACGAAGATGTAAAATAAATGAGATGACTCGGACGTTTGGTCAAAGTTGTCATAAAAACAATGAGTAATGTTAACGGACCTGTCAATACTTGCGTTCGACTGCATAATTGAGTTCAGTGAGTCTGTGAAAACAGACCCAAGGGCGCTTCCTGAATTTGTGAAAACAAAGGTACCATTTAGGTTTACCGCTGGCTGCCTAATATTGTATGAGTGGGTAGTACTTTCATAAGCACGTACCATCATGGTCTCCATTATGTATGTGAACAACACTACAAGAGCTAATGAGGGAATGGGATTTAAAAAGCTGAGCAGAATTTTAATCCTATTATACATACTCGCTAAAATCCCTAAATGGACCCTTTGTGGTTCATCCACATTATAGAGAAGGAAATTTACTCGTCTATATTGTCTAAAAGGTAAGTAAAACGCAATGTATGTAGCAAAAATTCCACCCCATACAATACTTACTAATTCCAAAAACTCAAATGAGGCAAGAATGTCCTGTTTAAGCTCTTTGAACATGGACTCTGAAACATCGTCTTTTAGGGTTCCATTAACATCAGCAAGTGGAGATATTTTAAAAGATATTGCATCGTGAACAAAATTTGACGGATCGTCCATTAAATCCCTAACACCCAAAAAACTTCCTACCTCTCCAAAAAATGACGACACTCCTGAAACCACAGGATTAACCACACTACCTAAACCATCTGAAATACTGTTTACGGCTTCTGCTGTAGAAAGGGTTATTTGTTCCACAAAATTACGAGCCGCCGAAACTCCCTCGGTGATTATTTCCTCTGCCCCACATCTGGAAGTTCGGATGAAGGCAGTAGTTATTATAACAATGGGGCGAAGAATTCCATTAATGGTGACAGAAGAAAGTAGAGCTGACCGAATGATCTTCGTTGTAGCAAAAGGAGCCGTGAGGAAAAATGTATATCGGATGACGTACCAGCGGCGAATTGGGTAGATGGTTAGCGTTGCAGCAACGATTCCCAAAGTTAAAGAGCCGCACCAAGGAATAGGAAAGTAGTAATTCAAATGGATGATTACTGCTGCTGCTACATATCCGTAAATTCCCACTGACAACAAAAGGCTGCTCCAGTTAATCGCTTGGATGAATCCTAAAATTCAAAAATTAAAGTGATAGTATTAAATTATTGAAATATTTCTGCTTCCACATATACCTTTAACTACTCAATATTTACAAAAATTATGTCTAAAAACTTACCTTGCAGGAAGAATACATTTATCGGAGGAAGACGGCTGGTAAGTTCAAAAATCATTTTGATATGGCTTCTGAGTTTAAAGAAACTTTGCAACAACTTTGTCAATGCTTCACAAAAGCTGGCTTGAGAATGCTTGTGAAGGCTTAAATACATTTTACTACAGCAGATTTTTCAGTTTATTAATACATTTTACACTAAATTTTAAAAGATAACAACGATTTAACGGCAGAGCCGGACAACACATTTTATTTACCCACTATTACTTTATGTTGTCGTTTATCAGCCACACGCTTCCTTGTATAACATGCATAACTTGCCTATATATAACACATAAAAAGATTATCTATCAAGCCAACTCAAAGGTTAAAGGATCAAGATTGTTAGATTAACTTCTATCGATCGATTTCCAATGAAAAGCTAAAACGGTATCAAATTATCTTTTCTAAGAAAAACTTTAGTCCGGCAGCACGAAGCTTTACTGAAGAAGATACATATGTTTATATGTATCATACTCGTTTACGAAATTTAAAGAGATAAGAAAGTTTACTTTAACCGTTCATGTTTTGATATCCATTGTTACTTTATGTGGTCGTTCATGTAAACATAAGCCACACGCTTTCATGTTGTTGCTTCTAGCAGAAAGGGCAAAGATTGTTGACACGAGTCAATACTTTTTGGACAAAAATAAGTTTTACGTTTAGTTTATATAATCTTTCAAGATAAAGGAGCAACTTAACCGTTCCAACGTCAAAAGGAAAGACCAGCAACGCGATTTAAGGCAGTTTAATATGAGCGCAAAAAGAAAACTATTGACCTTAAACCATGCTTTCATCTGCCAACATTGTGACATTAATTGAACAAAATTTTCTAGACTAGATTCAGTTTCAAACTTCTGTTCTTTCAACAAAGTACTCTTAAAATTTTACTCCGTCCATCAAATCAAAAAAGTAAGCACAAATACATTATTTTAACTTGGTTTTTATGGTCGACTAGTGGTACTAAATCTAATATTCTAATTTTCAACTAATATACGCTAATTTGTAATTTTTTTCAGAATGGCAGCCGCGATTCCTGCTCTTATCCCAACAGCAATAACTGCAGCCAAATTCTTCAGCTGTACGGTGAAGCGAATAGTTTTGGTGACACTTTCCTTCTTCATCATAACTGCTATGGCTATTTGCTACTGCAAATACAACACCTATACGGACATTTGGACTGCTGTCTTGGTTTCGATACCTGTTGCGTTGGTTCTCACATTGGGGTTAAACTTTAGTATGTATTTCCGGTAAGTCGAAAAATTAAATTTTAAAACAGAATTTTAGTATCGTGAAACGCATATCGTAGGTTCTGAATTAACTTTTACATTAACCTTTTGCATTTTCTAAATTTTGTTTGTAGGTCAGCTGCTGTCATCTCCGTGGTTATGGTTTTCAGTAGCTTTGGATTGTTGACCTTTTTCTTTTTCGGGAGTTGGATTACTATCTCTCACACCCTGGAGCTATTTGTCAAAACACTTACGGACAGCGAAAAACTCTACCAGTGTCTAAACCCGGATCAAAACAGCACCCAAGACCGCATCACGTTTCATTGGCACCTCTCCCTGTTTGAGACACTTGGAAATGCAATACATTACGGTTTTTTTATACCAATTCTCCTTTTGTTCATCCATTCATTGATTCATGTATGGACAAGCACAATTATTAAGACAGGGATACCTGATACCCGTACTCAGGAGGTTAGTAAGGCTCCCTTGACTCTTCGAAGTATAACAATGCATTGTTTAAAAGAGTTAAGCCGTTTTTTCGTGGGATTAGTATTTGGAATAACCCTTTCCCTTTTTTATTTTCACTATGTGTATTCGTTAACAACTTCGCTCGAGATATCTTTGAAGGAAAAAAAATGTTCAGTCACTTCAAATAAGCCGTCACATTCCTGGCTTATTGCATACTTAGTATACTCATTGTGTCTTTTAGTATTTGGACAATTTACTAAAACTACAATTAGGTTCAGAGACGTGGTAACCCAAAAACTATTGAAGTCAAATGAAAAAACAGATACATCGGATAAAAAGGAAGATAAGCCTGTATTACCACCAGTGGAGCCAAATTTGTACAATTTACAGAATGAAATTGATTTGGCCGCATATTAGTATAGTTATATGCTAAATATGATGTTAGTTACCAATTTCGCATTTTCTAATATTGAATCTAGGATAAATCGTATAGAAAAATCTTATTATCTTAGAAAATTCCTATTTATTATTAAATAGAACTTTATCGTTTACTATCATAACTATAGTTCGATTTGAATGTTATTAAAACTTATTATTTTAATTATTTATTAATATGGTAAATTAAGATTTACATATATTTATCCATGGAGAATGTATTTATTTGTAAGCAATAATAATAAAATCTGTTCTTATCATTTCTTGCATGCTTGTAACACGACAATTAAATTACCATAAATCATCATGAAAACATGAAAAAAGAATACACATTCATTCCAAAACATAGTTCTATACTTACAAAGCATCACTCTTTAAACTTTTGAATATAGTCCGATCAAAAGATATTTATGGCATCTTGCGTTTACATTATATGTTCACTAAACGTCAAATACATTCCACATTGCCTAACATACCTAACATATAGTATGCATTTCATGTGTACAGTTGTAGCCTACAGTTTTACGAAAAAATGAAACAAAACAATAAGCATGTTTTTAAACGCTGCATACATGTACATTTTTAGTCTAATCCGATTACATAGGAAACCTAAAATGGTAGGAGTGCATATCATTCATTTCTGCACGTGTGGACTTCAAGTGTTGTTAAGGATGAACCTCAGGTACCTAATGCATTAGGAATTTCCACCACAGTGGAGGAAAAACCTATCTCGTTATGTTCTTTAACAATAAGATTTTTTAAGCAGGTTAGCCGGTTTCTCGTAGGTTTTGTTTTTGGGATATCCATATCCCTTTTTTATTTTCACTATCTTTTTGCTCTGACTACTGCACTTGAAGTAGCCTTGGGTAACGAAAAATGCGTAATTATTTCCCGAAACCCATCACAGTCTGCACTTATTGCATACATTGTGTGCAGTTCGTGCATATTGATACTTTTACAGTTCACTGAGTATGCCACCAAGGCTAAAGATATCGTAACCAAAAAACTTTTGTCTAAAACAAATGATAAAAAAGAAAAGAAAGAAAAGAAAGAAACCGATTCACCAGCTCCTCCACAAAACAATGAATTGAATACGCTACGCTCCCTTGGTTTGGAATATCCTTTGTAATAGAAGATTTTTTAAAGTTTTATGATCATTAAGCAATAACTATATTTCAAAGTAGCAGATACTAAAATAAGTGTTATACCATGCCAATTTAAATATTAATATTACCAAAATGTAATTGTTGTTACTTTTATTTTGATCGATTTGACTTCTACAATTATAATGATCTAATTATATGTCATTTATAATTAATTATAAGTTTCTTTTTCGAAAAATTCTAAATAAATTAATTTTCCATAATTTCCATTTGCTGTTTAGCATGCATATAATAATAAAAAGTTTCACAAATGTAAAATTCTAAGAAGAAGAAGAATGTTTTCATTGTTCATTAACTTCATTATATACTATTGCTTACGAAAATACAAAACCGTGTATGATGCTATTTCGCTTTGCATAACTTTGCTAACATAAAGGGCAATATGAATACAAAACACATATTTATCCAAAAGCAAATATTCAACGACCCGTTTTTGGTATTTTTAGCTTTGCATAGTTTTTGTAACATAAAGAACCTTCAGAATACAGTTCACAGTTCATTACTCATTCAACAAAGAACAAAAGAAATTCTGACTTCTCATATTTCATAATGCCAGTATCCACGATCCTATTTAAAGCAAAAATGTCCCATACCTACCATTCAGCATACTTAAAGCCATTACTTATGTGTATTAAAGTGGAAAAAACTTGTTTGGTGGGGGTACTTATCTTTCATGGAAAAATAAAAGATACAATTATGTACAAAGAAACGTGAGCTTGCGCATGACTTCTATTCAGCTATGTATCACGCCATTTATTAAAATACGTCATATTTCATACAATACTCTAAAACAAGTACTCAAAGAAAAACCAACAAACACTGGATTCTTACTTGCAATCCAGAATATTGTTTAGTGCGAGTGTTCACAATTTTACGAAAAACTTTCCACAATAGCTGATTTGGGATAACTGTTAATCGCCCCATGTATTTACACTAAAACTAGTTCGTTTTGGTTTGTGTGTATTTACAACGGTAGTCCATTGATAGTGCTAAAAATAATTTCCAAGTGCATACATGAATTTTGTGCTTTTTCGAAAAATTATTCTTTTACCCAAGCAGTTGATCTTTCAACTTCTTGCTGATCATACCATCACTGATTTCTCAGTTACTTTCAAAATTCTACATCTGCTCCGTTAACAACTAACTGTTGTCTTGCACCATGGCTCTTGTCACCGGACTAGCGTTCAGGAATCTTCCAAGCGGGTTCAATGAACAACTTTTTATTGAGGAACTCATTCGTGTCTTTGGAAAAGGTATTTTGAAAACTTTTACGAAAAATTTGTCTGTATTTATCGAAAGAATTTCTCTGAAACATGAAGCTAATGCAAATATTGTACGTCCAGTTTTCCAAGAACCTTATCTACGGAATGAACTGAAGACGACTCTTTATCGCCCTGAACCTCACAAACTAACAGCTGTAGTAAGTGGATTTCAAGCGGACATGGGGGAACTACAGCGGTTGAAAGCAGGGAAGAGTTTTGTGTGTGCTCCAAACAATCGACCTTTTGACATAATTTTTAACGCAGTAAGTTCAGATTTTAAAGTGACTACTAAACGTTTTTGTATACTTAGCGTTTCTCACATTTTTAACATTTGTTTACAAATATATTTTTATGCAGGACGTTGGAGAAGCTCGAAACCCTAAAACAGGGTTCTTTGTCAACCCTGTTGATCGGTCCAAGAAGCGTGAAGATCTTCAACTGTCTGGAACCACCAATCGGAGGGTAACTTCCGTTTTTGCTGACAATTTTCTTGAGAAGATTAACAAAAATGTATTTCATGGTGAAATACATAACATTATCTACTCCGTTCCCGTAAGTTCATACTGTTTTTTAAATAACCAACAATGAATATTTAAAAGGCTTATAAAATGTATGTGTATTTCTATTACAGCTGATTCCGAGAACTACCCTGTCCTCAGGTGGAGAACTACTCAACGCTGGCCTGAAGGACATAAAAGAAGAGTTAGGCGTGCATGAAATCCGCTACCAGACAGTTTTGGACACATTTCAAGCTATACGTAAGAGAAATTAATGGATTATTTAAGTATTGTTTTCGTAAAAATGTTTTACCAAGTTTGAATTTTTTCCTTCCTTCAAAGGTCTCCTGAATTTGAACCCCTGCGTATGGACTGCAGGATGTATCCTTTACTAACCGAACTAAAAAGGTATACTCATTGATGAAGGATAACTGTGGAATTGGAACCAGAGGGGGAATTCTTGATATACGAGGTATGAAAACATGAATAATGAACAGTACTATCAGTACTATGGTTCTGTCCTCATGCTTAATTGAAATGCTTTCTGAACTTTTTTTTTGCTTGTTTTGAAGGAGCCAGCAAACTTGACGGTGTCGTGATGCTGGAAAGCTTTGACACTAGAATTTTAAATCCAGATTTGACCCAGTTTAAGTCACATTGCTGGAAGTGCGGCTCTAAGTTTAGGATTTACGCGGTGGACGTAAACCTCAACTTTCTGGCAGGAAAGTGCCATGGGTGCGATTACAGTTTGTAAGTATGAATATCAAACTAGTTGTTTTTCGAAAAAGTACAAATAAAAAGTTTTTCGAAAAAGAATAATGAGAAGTTTTTCGTAAAAATAATGTTCTTTTTAGTCAATACGACGTTCTGCATGAAGCCCGTGCATTGACCTGGCCTAAGGAAAGCTTTACAAGGCTTATACCTGCATCAAAAGGGAGCAATGAGCTACTTGTGTGGTTCACGCCAATGAAGACCGTCTACACAACGCCAGTGGAATATCGTGATGTTGTTCTTCCATTACTCCAGGAAGAATGGTTGTTTACCTCAGAAAGCTTCAAAAGGCTCAACTCGGCAAATGGGAAACTTCTTGACATCTCCACTATCGAGATGGTTGACTCAAGCCAAGGCGAACAAGGAGAGCGGTGTGGACTTAAAAACTTGCTTCCGGAAACTGCTTTTTGGAATGTCGACAATTTTGGCTCTTACCGTGACGTTACTTTGTGCATTGCTGGTTTCCGTGTAAGTTTTACTTGTCAGAAAATCTATCATGATTTTTTTCAATGCTATTATTTTTTCGAAAAATTTTTATTTTCAGAACAACAGAAAAATGCCTGTGACTTTCGCGTCCAAGCTTGTAGAGGCTAGATCAGCAACTCATGAATGTCTTCTAGTATTTACTGTTGTAATAATACCTAGTGGAGTAACCATATTTCCTAACTCGGTAGTTAACGTCGTACCCAAGCCCAATAAGTCGAATTATGATTCGACCAAACATCTTATAACTAATTGGGCTAAGAATAAGCTTGACCAATGTGATGCGCTACAAGTTATTTTGGATCCCAGAAAAATAACAATCTGGTGTCTTAAGGATAATGATATTCCCAAAAACTCTACATGGAGCAAATTAATGAGTGATGCCTGTGCCAAGCGCCTTCAATATTTCAATTCTGAGCAGGTATACATCATTTATAAATTAATTCTCTAGCAAATATAGCTTCATTCAAGCAGCTACTTACCGACCACCTAATCTGTTCTTTTTTTTGCAGATTCAGGCTTTCCAATTAGGAATACGTAACAAGGTCAGCTTCATCCATGGTCCTCCCGGTGAGCAAAATAAATATTTTTTCGAAAAACTATACTCCATGTACTAAGATTAACTTGAAACATTTAATAAATCTGTTTATTTTTACTTTTCCAGGTTGCGGAAAAACCTTCTGTCTGGTCAATATTGCAGTGCAGTTAGCAGCCAGAGAATCTGGACCTATTTTGCTCACTGCCCCTTCTAATATTGCAGCAGATAACATGGCAATTGCCATGTCCAGATATGCAGTTTCCTCAATGAAAACTATTCGGGTGTACTCACATGCAAGGGAACAAATCATGAGACATCAAGGTATTAAGCTTGGTATTGGCAATGTCTTCAAATACTTGCTTTATAAAAGTGTTGCTGCTAATTCGTCATTTTGTAATAGGTCCTCCTAACTCTAACAGTTTTGCTGTTATGCATGAGGAGATTTGGAAGTCACCTTCCTGGAATTCCAGCAAGGGATTATCCAGTATAAGACAAAGTAAGTCAGTACACTTATGTATCAGTTTAATTAAAAAATTAAAACTAAATTTTTCGTAAAAATGCATTTTTAATTATTCTGTTTCCAGAAGTCCACAGTGGCCAAGAGTACACACTTACGCTTGATGAAATAAGCGCATTGAATGCCCATATCCAAAAGATTGAACAGAAGATTCTTTCAGAATATGATTTTATCATCTGCACAGTAACTTCGTTAGCGGATCAACGCATCAAGAACTTCAGCAAGAAGAAGCAAGTTTTCACTATACTTGTTGATGAAGTAGGACAGATGACTCAGCCGGATCTTTTACACATATTTTCGATGTGTCCCAAACGAATAATTTTCGCTGGTGATCACAAGCAGTTAAGACCACAAATTTCGTCCTATGCTGCATCCTTTGCTGGGCTTTCCAAATCCATAATGGAGTGGATTCAGCGTGCAGGGTAAAAATTTTACGTAAAAATAAAACGTAATCCTTGTATGCCAATCTTATTTAACAGAAACGATTTTTTTAATAGCGCTGAATCGGCTATTCCATGGGTCCAACTCAGAGTTCAGCACCGAATGGTACCAACAATTAGGGAACTGGTGTCTGAACTAGTTTATGATGGAACTTTGCTCGATGCGAATTCAATCATCACCCGCCCATCGGAAATTCCTGCAGCAGTGTATGATTAAATGCAGTATTTAAGAAACAAAGCCATTGCCGTTTATGACCACTCTTTTCCTGAAAACAAGGTAAGTGTAAATTTTTCGAAAAATTGTATGACTTTTAGTAGATTCAAGTAAATCTAATGACATTTACTGTGTATTCTAAATTTTAAAGGTGCAAACAAGTTTTCAAAACGAAGGGGAGGCAACGTTGGTCGCAAGCATTTACAAGAAGCTTTTGGCTGCTGGAGTGCCAAAAAAGAATGTAACTATCTTAACACTTTACGAGGCACAGCGAAAGTTGATTTCTTCAAAACTTGAGGTAGTGTATTAGTTAAAATAATGCTTTCTTTTTCATTTTGTTGATGACAGAAGAATTAATGAAATGTTTTTGTAGAACGCGGAAGTGCTCAACATTGATGGATATCAGGGTCGAGAAAATTCCTTCATACTGCTTGCCATTAGCCGTTGCAATACGGTTGGGAACATCGGATTCTTCAAAGACCTTTCTAGGCTAACAGTAGCAATATCTCGTGCCAGATTTATGCTAATGGTTTTTTGTAACATGAAAACACTCGAAGACCACCACAGTGAAGTAATGTCAAATTTCCTTCGACTGCTGAAGAAGAAGGCCGTGATCTTATGCTAGGTTACTGTTTCAAAATTTGGCCTAAAGTTCTATACACTGATAGTAGTTTAAACTTTGTTATAGTTCATATATAGTCGGTGGGTTAAGATCTATTTGAAACAACATTTTGTTTGTCTGTTAACTACTTAAGTATTTCATATATTACTACTGATATTTATGTCCTTTTGAAGATTCGACCTGAGTGTATTATTGTTTTCTTAAAAATTTCATAGATGTACGATTTTTCAAAAGCAATGTAATGTAATTACATTTTTTTGAATATGTTCTTTCAGGAATTTAAATGTTATTATTATAATATTGTTTTCGTAAAATATTCATATATGTACGCTTTCGGCAATGTAATGTAATGGCACTTGTTTAAATATATGTTTTTGGGAATTTAATTGTTATTATTATTAATATTTTTTCGTAAAAATTTCATAAGGGTACACTTTCATCATAAGCAATGTACTATAATGATAGTCGCTTGAACTCACTCTTGCGAGTTGGGCTGAATGTATAATTGTTTTCGTAAAAATCACAATCATGTACATTTTTATCAAGTGCAATGTAATCAGCAGAGCTTGGATACCGCGGTATTTTTGCGGTATTTCGGTAAACGGTATCGGTATCGGTATTACCGGTTACCGTTAC
>JAQGAP010003696.1:0-11885 GCA_034697805.1 Orchesella bifasciata | reverse complement strand
TATATATGGTTTAGCATAGGGGATTATTTTGTTCGCGCCTTGAAAAATTCTCGACTAATCATATATATGTATTATAACTAGTCTAAAGGTACATCTTTACGTCTTGATTTGTCGGGTTTATTGTTGATAGGATATTACGGATGACCCGTATCCGGATATTCCTATAGACAATATTCCAGTATTATCTCAAATCTTAATTGAAATGAAATAACTCGCAGCTAGTTAGCTAAATACAATAAGTATAGACTAGTTGTACAATAGAATACTTTGTATTCAGAGATTCCACCAGCTTTATGAAACTCGATCACCACTCGCGATTTATTTTATCCCAAACTGTTGCTAATATTAAAGACCTTATAAAGTAGGCCATGTTAATCGAGGGGAAAGGTCGGGGCATTTACGACGGGGGCAATGAGAGAATAGATTTTTGTATTTTAAGGGAAGCCGGTTTCTCTTAGGTTTATGGTCCGACTTACCTGAAAATTTACACACATAGACTTCAAGCGTTTTACCGGGGGCAAAATCAAGGGTTTGTGGAAATTCGAAAAAACAAGCGTCTCTGAAACGTTATTTAATGTTAAAAGATTAAACGAGCTATACTATGGAAGTGAATTTCGCTAATTTAGTGCAAAAATTAGCGAGTTGAAATATTTCCTCAAAGTTTGACTCCTTAAAAATTTAACACTGTTCGTAAATAATTACTGTTCTACTTCACACGCCAAGTTTTTGGCAATTAAGCCCTTTTTAGCCAAAAATATTTGCTGCGGCGCATGTGCGCACGAACTCAACTTTTATCGGGGGGTACAAACCATATAAATTATGAACAAAACATGAGAAAATGTTTTAGTTTAAGAGGTTTTGTAATGGAAGTTTAGAAATCTGGGAATAGGTCTTATCCCAGTACCGCCGGTTCCTACGTCCATGCTTGGTTTCTTTTGTGCTGTTTTGACACTTTCCTGTTGTTTTCAGTGCTTCATTATGTTCAGAAAAAGTCCGGTTCCTGTGAATTATGAGTATATTTTGTGTGTCATTAGAAAATGCAAAATCAAGGAGCACATGAACAGCAATTTACAATAAGGTATTTACATGGCTGTAGTGTGATGGTTTTTGCAAGAAAAAGATTGGCAATGAGTTCAATACATATTGAGTGGAAATCTCTGCAAATGCAAAGTACACGTTTACGTTGAAAATTTATATTTTGCACAAAAAAGCTTGAAGGAGTAATTGAATAAACGGGAAAAAAATATACGTAAAAAAACGTTAAGTTCATTAAATTCATTAGATCATTTAGTATGAGATCATTTTGTCTTTAAAAATAAATTACAGGCAAGTATAAATTTACAAGAAGCCATCTAAGAAGTCCATTGTTAAATTGTCAGCCGACATGTCATCCTTAAGTTCCAAAGAAATGAATTGTTCAAGACGAGTCCGAAAACCCAGAAGATGGGCACGACAAGTTACAGATGCCAGTTCGGAAAGCGTTCACTCGACGGATTCTGAAGAACATGAGAGTAGATCTAGAGGAAAAAACGTCAAAGGAATTCGTCAAAGTCGTCCCTCTGGTAGTAAATGGAGTAACGTTGAATACGAATCAGATGAGGATGAGCTTGACCTAGAATATGACGGTCCAATGCTACTAATTGGCTTTGAAAAAGTACGCCGAAACAAAATAAGCATGAAAATAGAAGCAGATGTGTTAGAAACCGTTTTGAAGGCTGCTGGTGATTTACCATTGAGCATTCTTAACATCATTGGCCCAAGTAAACTAGGGAAAAGCCTTGCGATTAATTTCGTTGTCAAAAAACTGGAGGCAATGCAAAATGGTGAAAAAAATTGGATGGGATGGGGCAAAAAAAATTCATCTAGTACAGGATTTTCCTTTAGCCATGAATCCACAGCAAAGAAAGGTGTAAGCATATGGCCGCAGCCATTCTTATTAACTACTGAAAAAGGCAAAATTGCTGTTCTTGTAACTGAGACGAACGGTCTCCACGATGACGCATTTGACTCACAAGAAGCACTAACATCAATATTTTGCTTGTCACTTCTTACATCCTCTACTGTCATATACAACACATGCGAAAATCAGATAACCGAAGACACATTTATGCCGTGGATTCCTTACATTCGCTTTGGCAAGAAAATCGTCGAGTCAATTGAGTCATTTCAAGAACATCCATTTCAGGCACTTTCATTTCTTATTCGTGACTGGGAAAACCCAACTGAACTTTGCTATGGGGCTAAGGACGGAAAAGAATTTCTTCTGAGCCAAATTCAGCATAAGCTAGAAAAGCAAGATGCAAATTATATTTTGAAGGCAGTAAGGGAATATTTTTCAACCGTTGACACCTTTCTTCTCCCACCTGCGGGAGATTTTGTAAAAAGTGAGGAATTCGAGGGTCACGCAGAACAACTTGAAAGCGAATTTGCAAAAAAATTTGAGAAATATGTCAACCATTTAGTTTCACCTGGTACTCTAGAAGCTAAACATGTATATGGAACCAAAATGAATGCACTCCATTTCAAAAAATTTCTGCATGCATACGTAAATCTCATAAATTCATACAACAAAGGAACAGAGAAATTTACTGGCACAGCAATACATTTAGTTTCAACAAAGGCGCTTGCAGAATGTACGATTGAGAAAGCAATTACTGAATACCGCAAAACATTGACAAAGGAAAGAAATGGCGCTTGTTACGTAGAAGAAAACAACCTTATCAAACTACACGGAGCTGCAAAAAACCAAGCTGAAATGCTGCTTAGAACCTCTTTGCTCCACATGGAATCTACCCAATTCAATGAATTTAGAAAAATATTAGCTTCTAAAATCCGCGAAGAATATGAAGTTTTTAAACAAGCAAATGGCAAGTTGCGCCAAGATATAGTCTCAGAACATATGGCCGAAGTAATAAAAGCCTACAATCAACGTTTACAATCTAAAGTAAATTTAGGGATTGGAGAAAGTTTCATGGAAGATGAACATATTGAAGCGGCTTCAGCAGAAGCTCTGCAACATACCAAAAGAAGACTCTTTGAAAGTTTTTGCACCGAAGGAGAAGAAGGTCGTACAGAAATTTCTAAAATATTTGCTGACCAAACTTCCGCTATTGTTAACAACCTCTTGAAGCAAAATGCGGAAAACCGTCATCGCGCAGGAGCAAAGATATCAAATTTTGTTGACGACTGCATAAATAGATACAAGCGGGATATGAAGGAACTAGCTGCGGAAACCACAAACGATGTCCTTTCCTTGAGACATATGCATAAGCATTTAAAAAAGCAAAGCACTAGGGATTTTAATGCAAAGGATTTCCCTGGAACAGAGGCATTCCAACAAAAATTCCTGTCCGAATTAGAACATTCACTTGACCAGATATTTTCGACATATGAAGCTGAAGTACAGAAAAAAATGGATGAGCAAAACGAAACTGCCGAATCATTGCTTAAATTGCTTAAGAACGAATATGCCCATGAACTTTCTGAAAATGCGTCAACATCAATGAAGCCAGACGAGTTGGACGAACTATGTAATGAAACCTGGTCAGAATTGCTTTCTAAATATAAGAGAAAAAATCCGTTTACAAAAGGCAGCTCAAATTACCAAACATTTGAGCTCTCATTACAGAGAGGGTTAGATATGGCTAAGCAAACTTTCATGCATAGCCACGTTGAACAAACGAGACTTCTAGAGGAAAAGTACCAGAGAGCCGAAGATGAGGGCGTAAACGCATACATTCAAGACATGGATAATAAGATGAAAGCAGGATGCTTACCAGAAACAGACCTGAATAAACTGCATGAACATGTACAGTCCAAAGCTCTTAATATTTTTGATGAAAAAACCGAATGCTCAGCGAACGCAAGAAAACAAAGATCAGAATTGGAAAGCAGAATAACTGAAATGTTTGCCAACTTAAAAATTTCCAATAACGAATCATTTAAAATGAAAACAGAGGATGCAGAAAAATTATTAAAAGAAGCTCAGCAGCAGTATGTTACAAAATTGGAAACAGGGATTTACAAAAACCGAAGTGAAATTGACGGGGCGCATCAAAAATGTGTGGACGATTACACCAAAATGCTGACTGAAAAGCTACAAGGCGATGATGAACTGAGGAACTCTTTGCTAAGCAAATTTGGCAATTTTGTGGCCCAAAAATTTAATGCAGTCATTGGAAATATCGAGATAAAAATGGAGAAGGAGCGTCTAACAATGTTTAAACTTCTTCAGGAAATTCGACAGATTTACCATGATGAAATGACAAAGCAGACTAAAGGGCGAGTATTTTCTACAATTGGAGCACTGGAAACTCTTCACAGAAAAGTTACAGTAAATGCTATATCACAATGCGCCAGAATCAGCAAAATAACCCTCAGCTCAGAGCAACGTCAGCGTTTGGTCAGGGCCATGGAAGATAGCTTCTGCAAATACAAGCTGGATTACACCATGAGCAAATCAAATCAAACCGAGAATCCGGCCATTGGAATAGATTTAGGAACAACCTATTGCTGCGTCGCTGTTATTGGGAAGGATCAAAAGCTTAAAATCATCACTAGCCATGAAGGGGATCAAACAACGCCAAGTTACGTTGCTTTTCATGAGGACGGTTCTCAAGTTATTGGACAAACAGCCAAAGATACGGCATATATGCATCCAGAAAATACTGTATTTGACGCCAAACGCATGATTGGTAGACGCATTGGGGATCCAAAGTTACAAGATGATATGAAATATTGGCCATTTACGGTAATAGAACACAATGGGGTTCCGAAAATCGATATCAGGGGACAGCCATATCCTCCAGAAAGAGTATCGGCAATTTTGCTGAGCAAGTTGAAAGCCGAAGCAGAACAGAAACTTGGAGGTATTGAGATTAAAAAAGCCGTGATAACGGTACCAGCCTATTTTGATGACGGCCAACGAGCTGCTACCGTGGATGCAGGGGAAATGGCTGGATTTGAAGTACTAACTATTCTCAATGAACCAACAGCAGCTGCAATTGCATACAAAATGGAACAATTTTCAGACATTCCGAAAAAAGTACTTGTTTATGATCTTGGTGGAGGAACGTTTGATGTTGCTGTCCTGCAAACGGCAGCAAAATCCATAGACGTTTTGGGTGTTGATGGGGATACTCATTTGGGAGGCGAAGACTTTGACAAAAACCTGATGCAAGAATGTGTACGGCAGTTCAAGGAGCAGACAAGGATTGATCTTTTGAAGGATAAGGATTCCCCAGTAAAGCAGAAGAAGGAGGAATGTCGACGGATTCTTCGCCGGCTCCAAACGTACAGCGAAAAAGCAAAGCGGCAACTGAGCACGGCATTGCAAGCAACAATCGCTGTAGATGGAATAGTTCCGAACAAGGATTTGCATGTGGTTATTACTCGCGCACAGTTTGAAGAACTTAACCGAGATCTCTTTCAAAAAACGATGGATGTTGTGGACAAAGCGCTGAGAGATGCAAAAATAACAAAGGACCAAATTGATGACATTTTGCTGGTGGGGGGTTCCACCAAAATTCCAAAAATTAGGGATATGCTCACCAAACACTTCAACAACAAATCTTTGAGCCATTCTGTGCATCCCGATGTAGCAGTTGCATATGGGGCAGCGGTACAAGCAGCACTTCTTAATGGGGCAAAAGGCGAAACTCTTTTTGATTTTGAAAGCATCCGTGACGTAACTCCAATGGCATTGGGAGTTGAGGCAAGAATTAGAAACGTCCATGGTCGGTTTTCAACAATCATTCCAAAAAATACTAAAATCCCTCACGATGCGGTTGAAACTTACTACACGACGTACAAGAATCAGCGTTCAGTAGAAATTAACGTGTATCAGGGGGAGGACCGTGTGGCCAAGAATAACAACTTTTTAGGCACGTTTGACCTGGATGGCATTCCACCCAACGAAGCTGGAAAGGAAAGTCTCGACGTGAAAATGGAAATCGATAAGATGGGAATTCTCCATGTAACTGCAGTTTGTAATAGCAACAGTAGCTCGAATTCCATAACCGTGCAAGCAAAAAAAGGTAGATTGACTGAAGCGGAAAAGAAGGAAATTAGAACCGCTGTAAGTATATTTAAATACTCAAATAAACAAAAATGAAACAAAAACCAGAAATTCGAAAGCATTAAATTTAATGCAGTTTGAATAATATTTGTTTTTAATTTTAATTAAAGATCCAAGCCCAGGCGAAACGACAAGACAAGGAAGGTTCACATGAGGCAGACAACGACAGCTCGACATCCAATTATGAGGATTGGTACACGGGAACAGGTAATTAATTACCTGATTTTTATCATAATTCAATTTATACTTCAGGTGTTCAAAGTTAACACGCAATGAATTAAACTAAACCCTTATTTTTTTCTGGGAAATGAAGGACAGTCAACTTCTGGAGGAAACTTTGATCTATCAGACGAGGATGAGATTTAAGAACTTTATATACTTTAGGAAAAGCAAATCTCCTGTTTAATTTGCGTTTTAAATTGAGTTACTGCAAATGTTTTTTAAAATTTATGTGTATATTATTTATGTATGAATATTTGGAATATTTGCAACTGGATGCTATTAGTCTAAGCAATCTTAATATATTATTAGTATACAACATAAAATAATATACTAAAGAAAAAGAATTACAATTATAGTCTAATTGTTGAGGAAAAACATTATGTCAGATTTTTTGTAATCCATCAAGCTCATTCCTAATACTATCTTACAGCAAACGTCCTCCTATCATAATAGTAGTAACTCATTGGATGGCACTTTAAAAACGACTCCACCTCGGTGCTAAATCATTAGTATGGTTCGACATAATTTCTTGGTAAATAAGTCCTACGAAGCAAGTCAATATGAGTACATAACATATATAATAATATAAACGTAATATAGGTACTTATATATAAATTTGTAAATAGAAATGTGTGTAAGTCAAAAAGATTGATTCTTTTAATTAAAACCTAAATAACTGTATAAAAATTGTTTTCCAGTATTTCTGAATACTCCGACAACGTAATTTCACAATCCACATTTACTGCAAGTGCACGTATTGTATAAATTTAAGCAAATATATGTCTGTAGATGACACGTAATTCTTGGAATTAAATGTGAAACTGTGACATGTTGGTGGCAAAAATTATTTTCAGTGATTTTTGTAACCCATTTTTCAATTTTCAATTTGGATGGTAGTTTTGATGTATGTTGCTTCAAATTTTGTGTTCTTTCCAATGGTACAACGGTATATGTATGAATTCCTCAGCCCAAAGCCAACAAAGACACAGTTTCTCGTTTTCTCACAGCACCATAAAACCACAGACATTCGTTTTAGAGAGAGGCTGACAAGCATTTTTCTTGCACATAATTTCTCTTAAAACATTTTCATATTGTGCATTTAGTTGATCAATTAAGTAAAAATAACCCATTACTTGTTGAAAAACCTATGTTACCATCTTTAAATAATAAATTCGCAACATAAAATGCACCAGTTGCATTCACCTTGTCCTTTAAAAAGTGTGTGTTGAGTTGATCAACTTACAAGAATTATTTTTCGATCGTTTTTTTTTTCAGTTTCCAAAAAATATAAATTTATTTTGCATAAGCCAATTCCAGGAGTAGTATCTAAACTCGTTTTCTACTCTGAAAATGCTACTTTAGATCATCTCGGGCCTGCGACTGATGTTAAATCTATTTCCCCGACGGAAACTATCTAGCTGCATCTGATGAACACAGAAAAGTTGTTCTTTACGCTACATCATCCTATCTTTTTGCTTAGGAATTATCTCCGTTATTTTAATCATTTGAGTCTAATCCAATGATTTTTTGCAACAACGGATGGGGATCCCACTTTGCTAAAGTGAACTACATAGCGTGGTCTCCAGATTTTAAACTGGTTGCAAGTGGAAGCTTGGATACAACATTAATCGTATGGAGTGTTAAGCTACCAGCGAAGCATCTTGTCATTAAAAGTATGCGCCAATTCAAAACCTTAAGAATCAAAAATATTTCTTATAAGTCTATATTTTTGTATATTAATTCACATTCCATATTATTTCAGATGCTCATCCATAAAGTCAAATCACTCGGGTCGCGTGGCTGAGTAATAGCTCCATTGTGTCAACGGGACAAGATTCAAACACGAAAATATGGGAAATTACTGGCTTTTCCCAATAACAACTTCATATGTACCTATATTTATTGTTATTTATTTATTTATTTATTTATACACTAACAGCACCCTATACCATTGTATTGTTGTACTTGACTGTACTATGATTTTTATTGTTCATCTTGCGAAACTAATATATATATATATATCTGCATAATAATTTTAATAATTTATTTTTGTCATCATCATCTAGTTACTTAGCTACAGAATGTTTTCTACACAGTTATGCAACACCAAAGTTGTATATATTTAAAAAGAGAAATTGAATTTGCGCTATATTTTTATCTATATAAGATTAGCAAACTACACAATTAATATCAATACGACCATTGACTTGACTATATTTCATTATAAATTATGGAAAGAAAAGACACTCCAGCCAAATAAATACCAATTTTGGGATTTAATATGTACTTCATAGTCTGGGTTCAATTTGATTAGTTTATAGTCATTAAATTAAAACTAGAGTCCAGTTTCTGTTAACCCAACAACAACAGCATAAAACGAGTTGGAAGAATGTTACATGAAGTCATCGTCGCTGGAATCATCAATCTCAACAACACGACGCCTTTGCTTGTTAGTTTTGTGTGCCACTGCAGCGTTTACAGCTTCCCGCTTGGCCCGCCGTGTTTGAAGACCTTCCGAGGAACCATTCAACATCAGATCGACTTGGGTAGCATTCATTGCTTGCGTAAATACTCCTACGTCCACGTACTCAACCTCCTCCTGACAAATGGAGTCCTGTTGGGGTTACAGAAGAAATTGATGTAGATGTTGTAAATTAGTAGCAACTGTAGGTTCATCCATAAAACTATCTTACCTGTTCATAGAAACTTTCATCAGATCCCTCACTCATGACTTCGGTTGCCTTCGGTGAAAGGTGGGTTTCAACTCGACCGAATTTTGCAGGAACAGAATCCTTGACAGATTACAAATAGCGAACCTGTTGACTGGTTTAAAAAGGACAACAAATGAGCGAATTTACAAATACAAAACTATTCCTTTTCATGCTGAACTTTCAATTTACCTTTCTGTCACACCAAAACTCTCATGAAGAGTGACAAATGAACTATCAAAATCATCCAGCCCCTCAATTTCGTCTGTCTTCATCATCACTTTCACCACCGCTTTCTTCCGCTTCGTTATCAATGAATGAATTCCGTTGGCGGAGATGCTTAGGCGGATATTTGGAGCTTAATGAATGGAGCTTATTAACATTACCTACTGAATTCCTATTTTTTCTTCTTAAATGTGTACAAAAGGTGCTTGGAAACAATAGAATTACAGTATTTCCGCAATATTGAATGCGCTCTCTGGAATTTAGCCATTGTTTAATTACAATACTAATTTTTCACGCTTATTCAGTATTCACAACACCAGTAATCTTGAATTAACCAACGAAATCACAATGGTTAATCACTGTATACGCGTAGCTGCTTTTACCTTGAATATTGAATAGCATCGAATAACTAACTGTAATAGGCGGTGTCCTCTTTCCAGATGTAGGGATTAATTTATGACGAAATTACAGGCTACTTTTTGTTATCTTACGTCAATTATGTTCTTTATTTTTTTGCTAATTTTGTTTGAGCCTATTGAATAATTTTACATGAGTCAATAATTAATGTTCACGATTCAAGAGTTAATGGAATAGGTGTCGATGAAGTCGTATAAAAACCGGTAGCGATCATAATAATACAAAATAAAACTTCTTTCAATTGTTTTTCGAAAAAAATGTTGTGTGGATAAAAGATGTAGAAGCGGAAGAATAAGTAGATTAGTCAGAGCCTATATAGCATGATAGCTTTGCTCATGTCAAAAACATTTTCCGCAATATATTTAATCCCAAAACCTCTTATATCTGATAAATATATATTTATTTTACTATGAAGCATCTCGAAAAATAAGTAGCTGTACACAGTTTTCTTGGCGAGGGAATTCAGATACATTTTAAAACTGACAACGAAATGGTTGACGATATAATAACCTACCAAATTACCCACTATAATATACAATTCTTGCAGACAGTTTTTTGTTCTGCTATGTCATGTTACTCTGTTCTCTCCAATATTAGCCTCGCCGATAAAAGCTTTTATCTTATCTTTGACAATGACAGGGACACTGCACTGGAATGTAAACATCAAATAATGTACATGCATGTTTAGGCCACAATTGAGCCAGTTCAACACTCTGTATTTGCTTCACTTGATTCTGCAGATAGTTGCTCATGATATAAATTAGTCAAGTATAGCAATGCTGACTGAATTTACACAAGGTAATGACTTGTAGCTTACAGTCAACATCCAGTGAATCATGATAAACATATTATACGATTTCGGTAATACTGAAGGATTACGCAGAAAGAGTATGTAAAGAATTAGTGAATCAGCGTACCATTCTGTATATCTAAATGGTGTCCGAACCATTTACCATTACCAAACGCGAATTCTTTGCATTGAGTTCTCATTGGTAACACAGCAATACAAAATAAAGTCAACTACATAAATGTGTTGACAGCTCACCAAAATGGAAAAGTTAGTTCTTTGTAAGCGCGTCAATGGAACAATTATTTTAAATCGGAACAATTTAAACCAAATTTATGGCATAAGAAACTTTGATCCAAACCTTCCGATATCAACTATATCATTTATTGGGGAAAACGGTAGCGGAAAAACCACAAACACTAATCTTTTGATTCAAAATCTTCGCCACAATAGCACAAATGGGTGGTTGGCAAAAATTGATATTAAGTCTACATCACGGCGCGAAGTGCAACCGCTTCCTGGTTTCTTAGTAGGGGATGGCGGCAATAAAAACAGTGAAATTAGTTTATGGCCTGAAGCATTTATTGTAAAGAATCGTGGCACTCCAATTATGCTTTTGATACTTCATCTCCAATTTTCCCGGACAGATTTGAGATCAGAAGATAAGGATTCCCTGGAGTTTTTGCTTTGTCTTTTAAGCTCAAGAATCGTTGAAATTCAGTGGAAAAAACACGAGGTAATTTGTATCATCCGCTGCTCAAATAAAATGTACCAAGTATTTGTTGTATAAGGCATTTTTCGCATTTCAGTTTAGATTTCTCGACTTGTTTTACGACTTCAAGAATGATGACGGGTTTGCAGATCAACATTGCACAATTTGCAACAGCGTGATATTTCTTTTTCGAAAGAGCTCTGAAAGTACAAAATCTTGCTCACTAAATGCGATGGGGGATGAAGCAGAAAAGCAGTTGAGAAACCTAACCGATTGCCCCAAAAAGAAAAGGGCATTAGATGCAGTTGATACCGTAGGAATTTTCTACATTCCTGACAGCGAAAAGTCATTTCAACGAAAAGAGGGACATCTTAAGTTAGTCGGCAACATTTACAATGACATCTACGCATGTTTCAACTTTCTTGCTGACGACGAGCATTTGATTCTCAAAACCATTTCAAACCAACGTAATGTGGTAACTGGGGACAGCCTGGCAGATATGTTTCAAATTTGTGTTGGAATCACAAATGCAAAGTATGGAAATGAAATTGAAATTGGTGACATTGAAATCCCTCCGGTGACGATAGGAATGGTTGGCATCAGTGCTCCCGATTTTGCTGACAATCTGCATCATATTGAAAACGACAATGAGAACACTTTTACGCCACCAGAAACGCAAAATGTTCCTGCTATTATTCAACCAGAGATTCCCAAACCAAATTCTCAAATCAAAGAAGA
>JAQGAP010003695.1:0-11885 GCA_034697805.1 Orchesella bifasciata | reverse complement strand
CCCTCATTATCATCACCAATCATAGCTACCCAGGTAATGAGGCTTCTTAACAGATTTTCATTTCGAACTGGGGAATAAATAGTAAAGTTACTTTCCATCAACTCGTCAAACCCATTCATCCTTTGGTAGGTTATGGGTGCAGTTAGTTTGTTTATGTTGTCACCTTGATAGAAAAAGGTGATAATAACTCCTGCCAAAATCCATACGGCTCCAATACATCTTGCTTGATTTATAGCGTTGGTTCCTTGACCAAGAATGATGCAGTATATGAATGTTGTAGCATGGAAAATTTTAGATGGCAACTTCTCACCGGATTTACGTACCACAGTAATCCACACAACTCCACTGATTAGTGCTCCAGAAAACAAGAAAGCCCAAGAGGGTACGTCGAACGCGCTGACGTAGCCAATGAGTGTCATAAAACCTGGTTTAGAAACTGCTGCACAAGTGATGAAATGAATTTCGTTGGCTTTAGTTGAGTGGCTTATTAAACCTGGGAAATTGTGGCTGCTGTCGTCCTCTCGAAGCATGAAGTGAGAGCTGAAATAGAATTCCGTATTGGTTCTTACGGTGCAGTTTGGGCAGCTAATTTGAAGTATTTTGGTGTCTAAGCTTTCCTGCCTCATCCAATTTGGCAAATTAGCTCGTACATATTCCGGGATGAGGTTGAGGTTATGACCAAAGTAACCAATAACTATATTTGAGCAGTGTGTACGAAATTGCTCCAGTTGCGCCCAATTACTTAATTCATTGAAAGCTATTGGTTGCCACGGGGAGACTGGGAAATTATAAATTTTCTCATAATAGTCCTCATAGGACCATTCACTTGAGTCTCCGAGCCCCAGGACACTGACTTGGTTGAAAGGTATCTTACTGTATAAGACTTGAGACGACTTAATCATCCAGTTGTGATCAAGGCATTTCCCAAACTTGGTGGATACAACTTTGTTAGTGTTTCCGGAATTGGATTTTTTAATTGTGAAGAGAAGTTTTGTTGCAAAAACTTTATTTTCCAATTTGATTCCTTGGGAGAGCCAAAGAACATCGAGGTGATTTGATAGTAAGAAAGTAGGTGACTCGAAGTGCTCATTCTTTTCTCCAACAAAAATGAGAAAGCAGCCTGACTTGTATGTTGGAGTATAGCTTTTGGTGATTCTGTAGTCAAACACGGGATCAAAAACGGAGTCCGGGTACAACTTTCTAATGTCCGACCTTTCGGGATGTGCGGCGAGTATTGTTTGGTGCCAGTTTTTGCATGCAGGTGGGTTAATATAGACTAAAGCGTAGCAGCTTTGCTTTAAAGATGGAGGTAATTTGAAATGGAATCCTTCTGTATTTTGTAATTCCATCGCTTTACCATCGCAAAACAAATATTGAGCTCTTAGTATAGGATCAATGTCAATGGGCTTGTAAGTAAATGCTGAAAGAATGATAGGAAATGGTAGTGGATGCAAATCCAAACTAGCTGAAGGGTCCGCCTAGACATAAAAAATTTGTTAACTTAAATTCTGCATGTTTTACGAAAATATATAAACAAAATATATAATATCGTGCTTACATTTTTGTTCGCTAAATTGAAGACAATATTGACAGTGCAGTTCTGGAACAAGTTAAGGCTAGTTTCGAAATCTAAAACGTTACTTTGAACGAGTCGGATTGAAAAAGCTGGATAAACTACCAGCAAAACTGTTAGAAATGTGTCCATTATGTTGAGTTCAAGCTTTGAGCTCATCCTGAAGCGTTCTGGACGGAACTTATTGATAACTGATGTGGTTTATGTAGGGCTTAATAAGCTAAGTACATAATAAATAGTTAAGCAGCTAAGATAAAATTTAATTTTCGTTTATAAAAGTCTTTTTTGACATACCTTCAGTTTCTGCACGAACTTTTATGCTCTACTTAAGCCTCAACATAAGTGATATGCAAGTTGTCTTGCTCCGAATTTATAAAATTGTGTGTAAAATAAGTTATTAGCTGAAAAGGTTTCTTTAGGAAGGAAATATTTTAGACTCACGAGGGGGCCTCGCGAGTGGGACTTCATGTATTTTGCTCATATTATTTTTACTAGCTCATTTTTATGTGTAACTAAGGTAGTTAAAAGGATTTTTTGCCACACTCAGTCATTTTGGAGAAATGGCTCCAATTGTTTCGATTTTCAATTTCAAATTTTCTTATGGGGAATAACATGGTAAATAGCTACAGCGCATCAAATGCGTATATCTTCAAAACAGTCAAAACTACGCAACCGATTTACATGAAATTTTATGTGTTGGAATTCCTTTAAATTTCCACGGAAGAAACGTAACAATTTTATTCAAAATGAAATAATTTAAACAACAATGTGTAGGTACCCTATTGGTCAATCTGACAGACTGGGTAAGGAGGATAAAATGTCCTTGGCTATTTACAACCCGTTGTCCGAATTATAAATTTTACGTTTTTGTATAAATATTTATGAATTCCAATGCAATAAACTTCATGTAAATTGGTTGTGTAGTTTCAAATATACACGCATTTGATGGGCTGTAGCTATTTCCCATATTATTCCCCATAAGAAAATTTGAAGTGAAAAATCAAAAAATGGTTTAGTCCAAAACGACTGAGCGTTGCAAAAAATCCATCTAACTACGTTAGTTACACTTTAAAATGAGCTAGTAAAAATAATATGAGCCAAATCCATGAGGTCCCACTCGCGAAGTCCCCTCGTCAGCGAAACCGCAATAGTAAACCTATACAACGGAAAAGAAAGCGAGTAAAACCTAAAATCTTCCTCTACTGCTTCTATAGTTTTTTACTGATTTTTACTTCGCAAAATGCATCCACCATCACTTTTATTTAAACTTTACTAGTTTAAAAAAAATATCGTACAAAAGCATCGAGCAAAAATTTTACAAGAAATACTGATCCATATGCTCGACATTAGAAGACAACTAGAAAAAATTCTGAGACTGCACTAAATTATTCACCATCCTTCATGGGCACCGGTCCAAAACTTCCATGCAGACTAGGGTTTTTCATTCTTCGACAACACACGCCGATCAATATTGGCTGTTGTATACCATGGCAAAATCCCGCCCCTTTAAACCTTGATAGTTGACACACGTACATATCTATGTATATAAGCTGTATACATATATATGTTCAAGAAGCTTATTTTGCAATTAACCACATTGAATACATAAACGAACTAATGTGAGATTCGGATAATATTGCACAAGAAAAATATCAACGCCTGTTTGCTCGTTTTAAAAATGACCATAATTGGCTAAACCTGAAGCGACTTCAAATTTAGTATTTAGGCTACATTTTCAGTGTTAATAATAGTTGTTTGAACAACTTCAACAATAAAATCTGAAACAGCTTTTGGGATGATTTCATATTATTTTCTTTGGCTACTTTCTGGTATAACACAGTTCAGTGCAGTATGATATTAACCTCCCCATGAAATCGCATCAAAAAGTCTGGGTACTGGAGATGTAAGGAACTTCTCAGGCTTTCAAAAATGAGGTTTTTATGAACTACGACATGCATTTATCTTCTCTGTTGTTTTTTTGACTAACTGCGGCCATTGATTTACACAAAGACGCTGTCACTTAATCAATAATAGCTTCTGTGGGTATTCCGGAAACAAACAACAATTTTGAACAGTAAAAGCTGTCGGCTTATAATCTAATCTAATAAATTCGCATATACATTCGATCCAGTGACCCTGTTCAGCCATATTCATATTAAACCCGACATTCCCTTATGAATGTTTAAAGATAATTAAAACATTCAAGATATTTCTGCGAAACAATAAGTTACCTATCTTAGATAAGATTTTGTTATGACAAGTATAGCTAGTTGAACTAATCCATTTTTTGTGTTACAAGCTAGCAACATTTCGTCATCTTGTAGTCTATACTACGAATGACTTCTGCAGCGTGTTAAATAATAAATGGGTTGATGTATCAATTTTCCTGTGTCAATAATTTATTTGTTTTCGCGACTATATTGGCAGGTGTTGGCCCGCGTAAGTTTACAAAAGACACAAGTACAATTTGCAGTCAGTGCTCAGACCCTAAATTTAAGATCCCGGATCTCCGATTGTACTGTCCACGAGAAACTGGACCCTAAATTTAGGGTGTTCAGGACCATATTGGTACAAAATACCGTTTTATTTTCGAAAAATACTATTTTTACACGATGAAAAGTTATAACTTTTCTTAAAGTACTACATGTGAATTAAAAAGAGTGTTACACCTCCACAGTTTTTGTTACTCTATTTTTAAAGTGATTAAAATTAATTCGGATCCTAAATTTAGGGCCTGAGTCCTGACTGATATGCTACATTCCTCCATAAATAGACAGTCTATTAAGCATTCACATTTTCTCTAATAAATGGGTAGCCTACCACCTAGGATACAAAATCTGAGATACCGTAAAAAAATCTTGGCATGGCATTCTAATGATAAAGGTTATTATGTTTGGTAGAAAATATGATAAAATCACTAATTATATCTTCATGTTCTTCAATTACCAGCCGGTACCAGTATTTTAGCTAAACATCTTTTTTCCAACTCTTAGCAAACTCATAAATGAGAACGACAACAGTTAAATAGATAAAAACTCAGCCATGTGTAACGTAAGATAGGTGATGGTGATGGCTAAATTTCCATGTTCGTGGCAGACTTATTTCAATATTTGAAAGATTAAGCGATCAGCCTTATGGTGTAGATTTTCTTCTAATTGCGTTTGATACCACAGAGATAATCTTAAATAAAAGAACACAAGGTATATATTATCTGAACACAAGGTATAAGCTTTGATCAAGGTAAAGATCGTATCGCAACTAGACTTTCATTGCCTATACTGGCTAATTGAAATTTTGACGAAAAACAACTTGATACGCAACCTACCAAGGAGGTTATGTTGGGAATTTTATGGGTATTTTTATGAGTGCGTCAAAAAGATTGTGCAGCTTCTGGCTAGTTCGCTTTTAGAAAAAACTCCTGAACTTAACGACGTCATTTACTGTTTGTTTAAGAGTGGCAACGTTTTAAATTACTTCAAAATTCTGTCAGTTGGACAACAAAACAATTGTTGATCATTTTATCGCGAACGGAGAGATTTTAGATATGCATTTGTCCACCACATTTTTCCCATTGTTCAAGCTTCACATATGGCTGCAGAAACTGATAGGTTTTTCTCCTTTCTTGCTAAAACCCGTTGGTTTAGAAGGGTGGAAAGTTTTACCATGTAGTAAGTCGGGCAGAAACCGACAATGGTACAAAATGTTGGCCATTTCTGTGTTGATACTATTGTTATGGGTTCAGATAGTCCAACAGCGAAAGTTGGAAGCATCTTTTGACATGGTGGAAAGCTGTTTCTTAGCTTATCTCATTTCTGCGGAATCCTTTTGCAATGCAGCGTTTTTGCATCGTATTGAATCTTTGGCTGCACTTTTCAACTCCTTTTTTCAATATGAAAAGACGCGGCCACCACAACTCAACACCGGGAAGATATCTTCAAGTGAAAAATTAATAATCCTGTCTATTCAGTTTTGCGGTGTGGAACTGTATATTGCATCGATTTCCATTGGAATTCGACGCTGGCTAAATCCCTGTACATCGGCTACCTTTGCGTGGTATATATTTCCCGAGTGTTTTGGTGAGAATCCGGAATCCAGCTGGAGTTTCACGTCGTTGGCTTTTCTGGTCGTAATTATTGGATTGTATTCATGGATTCTTGCTGATTTAACCGGATTATACGCCATTCAGAACATGGAGGTATCATTTCTCCAGTGTGCGGGCTTGGTTTGTTACGTCAAGGATCTTCGCTTTGCTTTGAAGTCTTTAAACGTTGGGTGTCAAACGGCAATACTTCAGTACCGTCAACTTCAAGTCTTGGAAAAGCAATACAACTTGAACCAGCAAAGCGTTTTTCTCCCGTTTGAGATGAGTGTAGCATTATCCAGTTTGATTACTGGGTTGTTTGGGCTCATCAGTTTGGGATCTGCATCGCCAATCCCACAACTGATGTTCTTTGCAATTATTTTTATTGGCTCGCTACAAGTTATCTTGATACAGTTTGGAATGTATGCTTTCCTCTTCTCGGAATTTTGCCTGGTGCTGGATTTACTGAAGAAAAAATTCATACCAAGGATGAACCGGAATTCCCGAAGAAAAATTCTGTTAAAGAAATACGTGACCTCTTTCTACCCTCTCAAGGTTTGGGTTGGAAGCGTCAATTTTTTGGATAAGCTCACCCCCGTTGTCCTTCTTGGCTTTGGTATAAACCAAGTTGTAAATCTGCTGCTGCTTAGTAACAAATAAATAAGAGTTTTGGGCCTAAACATACCATGCGATGGTAGCAGAGTCAGAAACATGGTTGTATGTTTGGTTAGTTAGTTAAACGTCTGATTGAATGCTGTAATAGAAAAAAGCTGTAGAGGATACAATTTTTACATAAATACAAAATAGTTTAAACATATGTCGGGGTGAAAGATTACATGTTATTCCTCAGACCTGATTCATGAAAACTATTTGTGTAAATCAGATGTCACTAATTAAATAAATTAAAAGTTGTTTTCATAAAGATTAAACCAAAAATACAAGTGTTCAAAACGTAAAAAATACATCCTTACATTTCATCAAAACAAAAACCTCTTTTTCTGTGGAGCAATCTGGTTTCTTATCAACACGTTGCCTACTCACTCCTATGTAAATTTTTGAGAAGCATGCTGTCGTATAGTAATTACCATCACAGGTTGTAAGGGACCGTACATTTATAGCGTAACGCTAAAAATGCAATTTTCAGACCACCCTTTTAACGCTTACGCTTCAATGAACACACATTACCTCAATGGCAGTTGGATAAAACTCAAAAGACGTGTATAATATAATAATTGACTATTGTCATCTTCAGGAATGGTGAAAGATGTAATTGACATTCGAACATAAAAAATATTTTTTGTAATGATTCATAAAAAATTTAAAGTTCTTAGTAATTAGCACTAATATAAGTATCTATGGACTTCAGGATTGCGCGGACCTTCAGCCCATCGTAACGTTAGGAATGGATGGTCCCTTTTTTGCCAGTTTTGTATTATGTACTTATCTTTTGATCGCGTTGCTTGTACCAAAAATGAAAACGAGAAACAGTATGCTGCCGCTGTGAATATATAGTGGCAATGCAAAGTTGTGAATTGTAAATAAATCTTGTATTATTGCTATCTGTTCACAACGTCGTTTCTATTCATATAGATTTCAAAATTTGCATATTCTTTGCTACAATCGACAAAATTTTGTGCATTTTTTACAAAATATCGAAAGATGGACTTTTCTAGAGGCGCAATTTTAATTCTGGTAAAACGCTGTGAACCTCGATGACTTGATGACATATAAACAATGTGTAACATGCCAAAAATGCAATATGGGTTCCTAAATAGATTTTTGTTGGTCTAAAACCAACTTCTGTAAATGAAGTTAATAGCCGCTGAATACATAACAACTTCAATTCCAATCAAAAACTGCAAGAAACTTACTTGTCAAAATTTGACCCAAAAATGGAATTTCCATCGGAATATTGCTTATGAACGTTGACATGTATTTTCTATAAACGATTCGATTTAAATGAATGTTCGCAGGTTTCACTAAAAACATATCATTACACGCAATATTTTACACGCTTTATAAATCTGTCAACTTATGAAAGGCATTGATACAGAAGACAAGAAAACCAGAGAGCGAGTTGAGATGCTAGGATGCATGAACCGCAAGTAAGTTTCACTGAAATAGAGAGTGATTGGAAAAATGTTAAATAAAGCAGTATGCCCCAGTTGGTGTAAGACTGTAAAAAAAAATCACAAGTTTTAATTTTCTAGTGTATTCACATCTTCAACAAACAAATTATAACAACATCTTTCCAAGCAAATGCAAAACTGAGAATTATAAGAAAAACGAATAAATGTTATCTCATTGCAACAGACTACGCGACGCTTGATCAATTATTACGGGTTCTTCGTTCATCATCGTCAAAATGATGAATAACTGTTCTTGTCGGATGTTTTAGCACGACCGGATCGTTTGGCTAGTTAATATAAAATTGAAACAAATTGTTTTATTTTTAGGTAAATGTTGTAAAAAATATTAAAAATTGACATCTTACATTCGTTGGAGTCAGGTGAATATCGTCATATTCATGAACAATTGTTCTTGAAGGATGTCTTAACGGCACATGGTGATCGTGGGACGACTAGTTAAGTTTGAAATTAATCAAACTGTTATTTTTGGTTGTATTTATGTTGTAACAAATACTTAAAAATTGACATCTTACAGGTAAAGGGGCACCGATAACATCTGGTAAATTTGGGCGTGGGACATTGCTGAATTTCACTCTTTCCCCATCGTCAAATTCATGAATGACTGTTCTTAAAGGATGTTTTATCTGCGTGACCTGATCAGTTTGCTAGATAATATCAAATTGAAACAAACTATTATTTTTTAGTTGCATGTTGTAACAAATATTTAAAAATGGATATCTTACAGGTAAAGGGAGACGATCAATTGAGCTAACTGGGAATGGAGCTTCCGTCACTGGTTTTGGAGAGTCAAAACGGCTGGGTCTAACATCCTGTACAAAATTTGTTTGTAATGGTGTTAAAGGAAGCTCCACAAAGCCCACAATTTCAGCCGGAATAGTTGCTCCAAGCCTGTACCCTGTCTTGGTGGCTAAATCTTTTATTGAAGGGTCAGCATTTTGAACAACTGAGGTTGAAAACTGTTTGAACCTTTGAACACCTGCTGAACAGGGTGGAACAGATATTCCAAAAATGAACACAAAATAAAATAACACTCTACAAGCATTCCACATTGCTACCATTTTGATGAACGTAAAACTAATTTACAGAAGAAAATAACTTGCACACAACAGTTCACTTGGTTGTTACACTATTTACTGAATTGGAGAGTCAAATATCTGTGAGTTTATATGCTTGAAAGGAAACCACAGGTGTTGTTTTTATTAGACTTGTGTGTTATAATTAGTAAATTTAATAAAGGAAGAATGATAGCGAATGTGAACCAGTTCTGAGCCGGACCATAAATCATATTATGTATATTATGTCAACCTAATTTAAACTGCTATAAAATACAAAACAATAATGACAATTTGCATTTCAATTGAGCATTTGATCTTATTACATTGAAATATGGCCTATTGCTAGTAATCAAAAGCGCAGTCACAACTAGCATTACCTTATTAACTAGCAGCATATTATGTCACATTCAACAAAAAATAACAGGAAGAAAATGGGACTCAAGTCAATCTCGCAGTGTGGAGAAGGAGGGATACATCAAAAGAACAACGGCGGTCTGACGTTTAGGGTGCTATTATAGAAAACTAGTTTGTTCACGAAGTGTGCACTTCATATAGAGTGCATTACGGAACGTGTTGAAAGCATAAAAACTTGCTTCACAAAATCTGGTTTGTTATACTTCCTAGAATAGGATGATGGTCTGTGAACCCCCCCAAATATTGATAGGCAAAATATAGCATACATCAATGATACATTGTATGAAAGTATAATTATATCAATGTAATATAGTTGTCCGGATGAAGAATGAGAGTGCACTACATAATAATGGGTAACTTTTGGTTTCAATTAGCACTAGAACTCATCAAACTTGTGTACCACCCTCGTTGTAATGGTTTTGAACGACGTTCGGAAGGGTAGTTTTCATTAATAAATATGCACGTCTGTGCTCGAACGAGTTTATATAACGATATATTTTTATATAAAGTTTATTTAACGAGAACACTGAACATAAATGTAAAAATGTTCAAAGAAAGGAGCACAACAAGTCTGGGATTGATAGTGTAGGTTTGCGGGGTATGGCAAATATTATGATACACCGCGAGTCTTGGTTCCGGCTTGAATGAACCGTTAGGAACAATTCATGGACAGATGAATTTTACGTTTAAAAAGCTGATGCAGGTTTCCGTTGAATTTTGTATGTTGCTGAAACTATTAAATAACCTTAATTGATCCGAACCTTAATCGATTTTTTCATTGATTGTGCAAGAGCAAAAACTTTCAGAACGACTTATTTCCTTTTGATGAAGAATGATGAATAACAAATCATAATGTTTTTGGTTTCTTTCTCGTCACATGCGCCCACTATCGGTATACGCTGTCGATAACCGCCTTCATCATCATGTCAAATTTGTCGAACTGAGAATTCTTCTTTGTAAGATAGTAAAATCCTTACTGCTCTGCAGCTTGTGTCAATCGTCTTGAACAAATTCCACAATTGAGTTGTTTCTGTAGGAATATTTTTCAAACATATATTCTGTAATTATCAGCCCGAAAAACATCCCCTAAGAACTCCAGTTGTTGATAGTGCGGCTTGTGAATGTGAGCGAAACTTATATGATTTCTCACTGGGTCGTTTCATGGATGAGTGACTCACTATGAAGATCCGGATTTGCAAAATTTATAGCAAAAGCACATTGTGGGAGCTTCACGTAGAAATCATCAATTCCCCTTCTTAACCAATGTTCCTTAATAATTTTGTGCACAGCCTCCACTGTCTAAAAGGATTGCTCCAAAAAAAAACGTGAGAACTTGATGCTGTAACAGTCCAATGAAATTTGGATCACTTTGGAGCCCTTTACTTATTCGAATGATTCCGTTTGTTTTGTCACTAGTTTTTATGGTTTCGAACTTATAACGTATAACTTTTGAGCTTTGAATTTTTCCGTTTCGTTTTTAACAAAGTTTCTCTGTCTCGGGAGAGATTTCCTTTGTTCACTAGACCGCTGATGTGGACGAGTAACTCTCCAGTAAATAGCTTCAAAACTGGGTTGCCAACTACTTGTAAATTGACAAACTTTTTATTTCTCCCTGTAGTGCTCCAAATGCGATACTCTGAGTGAGTGATGGTGCCTTCAAGTAACTCTATGTTGTTCAATATATACCCAATTTCTCTCTTTAGAAGCGCAAAAGTTCTTCAAAATCTTTACCCATTTTTATGAAGTTGTGGAGTAAATTGCTCAGTTTCAACTGACGTGATGCATTCATGTGGTCTGATTTTTTTGATTGAGTAGAAAATATGAGAGCAATCACATGTTTTCAACCTTCCTGTGCATCAAGCTACTCACTGTCATTCAGATATGCATTCAATGCCGTGCAATGCCGAAAACTGGTTTTGGAACAAATGGATATGCATATAAGACTTTACGTATAGAAATGTACTCTACTTGCACGTATTTCTCAAAGCAACCTATGTATATGAAATGCTTTCGGATATTTGGTAATATATGAGCCCACCATTACCCTTTTTGAGCTATCATCATCATTTTATCTCATGCAGATTTTGCAGTTTGCCGCATTCAAAGAGTAAATGTCTCCCATAAACTATCCTATTTGGGACTAAATTGAGGTATTTTTCCAACGCAAATATTATTACTACGCTTGAGATGAGGTTGATTTTATCTGTAATTTATTCATCAAAGACTCGTAAATGTTTACATGACGCGTAGTCCAAATGAAAAATTCCACGAGTTTTCCAACATCCTGATGGGCACTTTGGCAGTTGTTGGACTTTTTAAGTAATGGTAATGTTATTTTTCGTAACGCCTTAATAAATACTATTTTTAGAAGAGTGGCTGGGTGATGATGAACTAGAAGTTTATATCAGTGGTGGTAGCTTTGAATGATACGCTCAAGTCACTCTCATTTTTTATCCCTATTCCATGCATTTTTTTTACAGTGGACAATATTTTGTGCGTTTTTTAACAAAAAATTAAAATAAGGAACTTGATTTCTGGAGGTGCAATTTTAATTCTAGAACAACTCTGTGAATCATGATGAGTCAATAACCTACGATAAAATAAATACCTTG
>JAQGAP010003694.1:0-11886 GCA_034697805.1 Orchesella bifasciata | reverse complement strand
GACCCTAAATTTAGGTTCCATCTCGGACCCTAAATTTAAGGTCCCGGACCCTAAATTTAGGGTCTGAACACTGACTGCATGTTTTTAGTCACTCACATTATAAACGTAGATTTTAGTGTTACAAAAATAGGAAACTTGTGATTGTACTACAAATTAAAAAAATTATAAAAAATTTAATTACTAACATATCGACATATCAGCAAAATTCAGCTTACGAAATGTAGTGCAGGGCAAACCTAATATAACTTACTATTATGATGATTAATTGGAGCATGCAACAGTTGTATTATCGTGATGAAATTTTTATCCGGTAATCGTTACTAAATTGCGTAGTAGTACTAAAAGTTTACATTCTACAAGCCTACAGACAATAAGATGGACGATTCATTGATGACACTGGCATTTTATATAAGTCGCTAAGTCAACCCAGCATACTTGTTTTGTAGTTGTCTGGATGCGAAACTGGCTGTGGACTGTGGCCATCGCCTGTATTTTAACAAGTGACAGTAAGTGTTTTGGTCCGACAAATTTGAAGTAAAAAATGTTAATCACATTTCAAGCTCAGAAAACGTTGCTGAATAAAAAATGCATGGCTCATCAAATAATAATCAATTTGGTTGAAAACTCACGAACAGGACCACTATTACAGAGATTGAAAGCTGAAAGTAAGGAAATATGTTAGGTTATTTCACATCGAGCAAAATTATAATTTAAGAGTGATTTAGATCCTACATTGCAAACAAAACAGAAATGAACTCTGCATAATCCCGTCGTCCCAATCCCAACAGGGCAACAAATACTCGAGGTGTTGTACTTACTTACCTACTTTCTACGAAATATGTTAGATAAGTTAAGAAAGTAGATGTGTAGACAAGCCATAATATCATCATATGTATATCGACACTAAGTTCAAAAGTACACCTCCTTTGATCGACCCTGGAAAGTTTATTTGTTAACGCAAAAAGTTATGTAATACGTCGTTGAAATTGCAAGGAGTTGCACTATACGAGCATTGTGTTTGTTTGTTTATATAGTGATTTGATCATGCTAATACTTGCACGTGAACATGGCCGTTTTAGGGAATTTTGCATAAATTTCACTTTCTGCGGGTCCCTCCAGACGAAAACTATTTGATGTCAGAAGGTACAAGCATGCATTTATGGAATCTTCAAGAGTTGCTGATGGCTCAAATGACAATCATTTTTAGTTATATTTGCAAACAAAACTTCAAGTGGGTGTCAAAAGAGCAGTTGAAAATTGACCCTTTTCTGTATTGTGTAACATCAAATAGAGTTGTTAAGTTACTTAGTTGGAAATGATATTATATCAAAACGAGTTTATTTTAAAAATGACATTTTTATGAGATAAAGGTGCGTTTTAGATTTTTTGTAAATGTCCGATCATTTAAAGGCATTTGGATTCAAGTTTTCTTATGCATTCAATTATATATTCAAAAACAAGTCGTTGAAATCGCAAATAGTTGCGATTTTTATTGTCATTGTCTAGAAATACTACATCAAGTTATGTCTTGCATGGTAAATGGACCATTTTTGACTATTTTACAATAGGTCATAAAACAAAAGTATTCGCTAGCTCCAAAAATTGGACTTTCCCAATACTAGAGTTTACCAATTTTTCAATAATATTCCACAATTTGAAATGGAGTTTATCATATTTAAACGAAACTCAACTACTTCAATGAAAAACACATTCGTTTGAGAAAAAAGAAATCTTAAGCATATAGTTGCTTAAAATCACTGCTTTTACTATGCTTTTTAATTCAGAATGACTTTTCTTGGGTAAAACTTTGCACGTATGTTCTCTAATGGGTTAAAATTATATTGCAATTCGTATGTAAAGCTAGCTCAATTATTAGTTTGTATAAAAATTCAACTTTCCACAGCATGATATTTCGGTGCAAGGCCCGATTACAGGCTCTGCTAGTGAGTAATAATCGTAGCAGTAAGTAAGAATTGATAATTTTCTTCATGATGATGAAATGATGATAGTATGTATTGTTTATGGGTGTTGAGATATTGTGAAAAAATCGTTTTTATGATGATGATGATAATGGCATTGATGCTGAGTATGCATAATGTATTTTAGATGGTGAGCGTGAAAATGTAAATGGAAGGTGAATGAATGGATGGATGAGTTTTGAATTTTGCTAAGAACCTGCATCACTTTGATTCAAATATAAGCTGAAATAATTCTTATTATGGAGAGTAGTAAACAGGTGGGTGAATTAATAAAATGGAGCAACATGAAATAATTATGAGCCTGTTTTTAATTTATGATCAATTAAAATTTGCAGTAATAATAACACCTTACGATGATACGATTCAGATGTTTAATCAATTTGTTGATTGTGGCGAAGAACTGAATTTCCATATCATTGCATAATCATTTTTGCAGTGCTACATTGTACTTAATTAAGTTGTTTTATGATTTTTATCATTTCGCACCTGGTTGTACTTCTGCAACACTGTCCGAGTTAACAGATCATTGCTCACAGCAAAATATTAAACTAATCATGCCATTATTCCGGAACTCGGATTTTAAAAAACGTGAGCATTATTAATTATCTGATATTTTCGGCATTATACTTATTTTTGAGTCACCACCACACCACATGCAATATGATTGATTAATTATAGCTTCTTTAAAGAGTCATCCAACTCCTATCCCAATACAGTGGGTGCTCCGCTTAAAAAGAACCACTTTGGCGCGCATCGTACGGCTTTCAGGAACAGTTTTAAGTTTTGATTTTCTCTACACACCTTGAACAAGCGATTAACTTATGTTGTGCAAAGTTTCAGGTAAAAAGGTGGGGAAATGGTGAAGTTATTTAGTAAAGACGACGAAGTAGTCATTCGGACCTTTTCCGAGCAGGGTAGGTCAGTAAGATCAGTTGTAAAGTTAAGGAAATTAAGGAGTGTAGTAAATTTGAAGTCATTAGTTATAGAGTAAGAAGTGGGGAAGATAATCGTATGAAAACCAAGGCCTGCAATTTCCAAAAAAAGAGATTTGTACGTAAAAAGCACTCCAAGCGTCATTTGCAAAGGTCAATCGTATGACTGGCCAGGAAAATCCCCACAGTCAACGACAAATGTCGAAAATGTAGGGAGTATCCGGAAATACTCACCGCCGAATTATTAGCAAAAATTCGGATTAAAAATAACGAATCATGTCAATGGTACACGTTTTGAAAGGCACTCATATCGCAAACCGGAAGTCCAACGCTATAAAGCTGTACGAAACCATTTAGCCGGGAATAAGTTTGAGTAAGTTGTCACACTGGATAAAGCACTCTTCAGGGTCATTGATTGTGACGGGAAAAGAAAAATTTGTTCCATAAAAACTAGAGAAAATTTTCCCGAAAGATGTGTATGTGTAACGAAGGAAAGTTTTGGTACCAGCTCATGGTCATCAGAGCAATGTCGGGGCGTGGGTTACTACCACTAATGAAGGTTCCCCCAAATGCCAAAATAAATGATCAGCAAAACGTGGAAAATGTTCTAGAACTCCTTATTATGAACGAAATCCCAAAGTTGGATCCTGGAGAAGAATCAAAGGTGTTTGTCACCACGACGCAGCCTCTTCTGACACTGCGAAGAAAACGCAGCAGTACTCCAAGGAGGTGGCACATCAAAATCGACCAGATATCATAAAAAACTCGGAAGTACCCATCAAGTCTCCAGACATAAGCCCAATGGACTTTTTTTGGGTTTGGCTTCTTAAAAGAAGCAATTTGAAAGCTACGCGCACGGAATTTGGATGGACACTGGAATGTTTAAAATGACTACTTCTTCGTCTCTACTAAATAACTTCACAATTTCTTCACCTTTTTCCCTGAAACTTTGCACAACATAAGATAATCGCTTGTTATAAATATGTAGAAACAATCAAAACTCAAAAACGTTCCTGAAAGCCGTACGGCGCACGCCATTTGGGTTCTTATTAAGCGGAGCACCCTTTGTGTATGTTTATTGTATTATTTTGTAGACACCTATGATGAGAATTTAATTGACCGGCTTGCAACACAAGTTGACTTAAAAGATATTGGATTGTATTTCTTTAAGTTGGAAGTGGATAAATACAATTGCGGATCTCACTGCAATGAGAATACATGTTTGGCTGCAATTACAAACATATGTTTTCCAGAAACAAGAGCCGTGTGTCACTTTGAAAAACGAGACATACATGGATTTCGTGTGTCTCATCTCAAATTGGTTGACATGGGGGATATAAGGGGGTTAGGTGTAATAACCACAAAACCTGCCCTCAAAAACGCAATTGTTGGTCTGTATTGCGGCCAGTACAGACAGACAGAAGATTATTACGCTAAGTTAAAACATGAGTATGAATTTTTCGATAAAATGGAACGAGTTTATGTCGAATCATACATGATGCAAGTAAACTCGAAGTGTAATGAGCATCAATAACGAAATGATATTTATCAGGCACAAAACATGCTTTCCAACATTTATAAGCGGAGGTAAATTATATAAATGGTAAACTTTGCATATATTCAAGGACTAGAAGAGTTTTACAAAGTGGTACTGAGCTTATGGTCAACTACGATGATCGTAGAGATCGATCGTTGCTAGCTTTTGAATATGTTAGTAAGTAATACACCAACAACATTAATTGAGCTCTTGTTGTAATAATTTGTTGTTTTAAATTCTAGCCGTGTAAATGCAAACATTGCCTTGCAGATAAAATTCCGCTTAACAAGTGTGTTGTACACTGGCATTTCTTGTAATAAGGTACATGGACCTGACGGTGTTTTATTAGTAGAACAAGAGACAGCCGCTCGAAACCTAAAGAAAGAGCAGAAAAGTTCAAGAAATAAAAAAAGCAGACAGCTAAAGATGCACCGGAACTCTCAAAACTCAACAGAGGTCGGCCAAAGAAACCAGCTTTCATACGTGCAAGATGGAAATACAGACCAAAACAAAAACGTGATAGACAGTGTCAGCATGCTCAAGCCGCATAAATCTGACCTATCACACATGGGAAAAATGTTAAATGAATTTCTTGATACGGTGTCTGAGCTTCCAAATATTGAAAAGCCAGACGGAAACGTATTTATGGACACAGAAATACAGTCGGAAATCTATAAAAGCAGTGAAACTGGTGATACAACATCTTGATACAAACTGAAAGTTTGCTGCATTTGTGAGCAGTAAGTACTGTATTTGTTGACCATACAAATAAATGCAACACTTTCATTAAAAACATATTTTTTATTTAGACCTTTTGCCAGTTACGACAAATTGCAAGAACACCATCAGGAACACGTTCGCTTGTTCGACGAGGACAATGAATAAGCGCATGTACATTTCATGTAATATTATGAATATTACAGTAAGTCAATGATATGAATTTTTTCAGGAAACAAGCTCAACTGTCTACAAGCAACACAAGGTAATGTGATAAATATCTATTGCTTTTGTTTTTTTAATATTTTTTCGGTGTAAAATGCAAACAGTTATTATATATTGAAGTGGTGATGAAAATGAAATAAACATAATTAATCTCGAAGGATTTGCTGCTGAAGCTTTATCCATACCCAAAAGGTAAGAAGGTTCATATTTAAGTTTAAATTCTATATCTTTGTACAATGAAATAAATAGATGTAATATTTTCAGACCGTCAATGATTTGTTTTGGACCCAAGAAATAATATCAACCTAAGCTAAGCAAAATATATGTCATCATCCGCGATGTTTAGTGTACAAAATTAATTAGTATTGCTAATTACCTGTGTGTTGATTACGTGGTATAAGCTTAATTTGATTAATTAACAGTTAGACTCCTGCCTATAGTGTATCGTCCTATGTTTCTTCATAGAGAAACCAATTGGAGACACGGAATGTACCATTGACATTATTGGTCAAACTGCCAACACGGTGGCTCCAGGCGGTGAAGACTTATGAGACATGTTGTATCCCGTCAACCCCCCGTTTCTTCCGGATTCGCTATCAGCAGTTTCCAATTTAGGTAATGTACAAAATATACCGTTCACATGATATTGTGTATCATTATCATCATCGTTTTTGTTTACTTTTAGATCTACTAAATGCTTAGTGGTACATTGCATACGCATTGTATAGTTTAGTGGGATTTTTGCCCTTCCACTCTGCCAAAAAACTGTGGAAGCGATACCGGAACCGGAACCAGGCACAAAACATCAGCCAATACGATGGATACAACACAGACGCTCCAGGTCAAGGTCACGGTCAGTCTCTGTTGCACAATCAAGTGATACTAGTGCCATTAGCAACAAAGGCCACACCTACTTTCATTCATGGAAGAGTTTCTCCACTCATTGGATGAAAGTAGTGCGATTGAGATGACTCTTGTGGCCGATGATCCAATAACACCGGATAGGATCGACGTCACAAGGATTGGAGAGGACGGAGCACTAACTGCAAACTTTGCTCGAGCTTACTTTGGGGATGAAAGCCAGGGCCGGGACAGTCCAATTAGATCTGCTGCACCAGCTCAAACTCAGGAGACTGCTGTTGATGTAGATATAGTTTAAAGTAGTTTAGTTATTGCATAAGTATAGATAGTTTGGTTTTTGTGTTAATTTAGGCTTAGTCATCCCAATCAGCAATGGGGAAAGACGCCGTAGAATGAAGCGAAGACTGTTCACGTTTGTTCCAACCACTAATCAATATATTTATGAGTAATGTGTTCCATTTTGTGTACGAGTTTTGTAAAATGTATGTTCCTTAATTAACCACTGACTGAAATTTCAATGTGTTCAATAAATAAAGACTGATGAACATTGTAATAATATGCTTACAATCATTTATTTATGCATGCAAAAACTCATTCATCGATTCATTTCATTCATTCTGTTTTCATATCAACAATCTAAATACATTATGCATATTCAGTATCATATTCAATCATAATCATCATCCCTCATGAAATTCGCACAATATTTCAACACCCATAAACAATACATGCTATCATCATTTCATCATCATGAAAAAAATTATCAATTTTTACTTACTCGTAGCCTAATGTGGTCTGGCACTCTTTGCTGTAGCTGGAAATCTTGTTCTAGCATGATTTAAAATCCTGCGAACATGAAGTTTTGCACACCTAAAACTTTTAGGAGTATGACAGTGCTACAATCGGCTAACAAAATAAAAATCCACCACCTATACGATTTATGGTTTCTACAACATTTGCTGTAATTATAGATAACTTGTAACCGTCTGAACTATATCAAGTTAGAGGAGTTTAGGCCAGGGGTAATGGTAGTCCTTAGCAGGTAACTTTGAAATGCTGGCAGCTGAGGAAAGCTTTGGCCATTAGATAAGAGAGGATAGGGAATTCTGTTGTGCATGAAATGCACTTTACTTTAGATTCCTTCCATATACCTTAGAGCAAAAGGAGAGGAGATGAGTAGCTCAAATTTATTATTATATTTTTGCTGATAGATCAGAAATAGCTTTATATTTCTTAATTAATTGCAGAGCTCGAGAAGCTTTAAAGTAAACTTGTGTGATTGACCGAAGAGAGTTGACGAAAAATAAAAAATAGATATTATCTGAGAATATCTAAAAGTATTTATGAGTGAGAGGTAGTGTCAATTTTCTGTAGCTTTCTTGGAGAATCTTCCGACGCGTAATTCGTTGGGTGTGTTTTCTGTAGCAAAAGTGGGGTAGAGGGGAACGAGACAAGAAGTGCCTGATGGTCTGACCTCACGACAGAGGTTCAGGGAAAGTGAAAAGAGTGAACGCTATTTGTCTAACGTCATGCCAGGCTCTGGCGGACCTAGGCAAATTACCGTTGCATAATTCAATCGTGCATACGTTCATTTGATCTGGCTAATTATTATAATCAAAACCATTAGGGGTTGTCTCAAGTAGTTCTCATAATATCTCACTTTGATCTGATAACTAACACCAAAAGTTGTGAAAAATTTATTAAAATAAGATATCATTTTTTAAAGTAATGATGCAACAATGGTACTGCAACTGCCGCAAGTAAAGTTATAGTCCATTCTTATTAACTCTGAAATGCATTTGTCAGCCACCGAATATCTCACACTCCAATCTGGCATTGTCATTGGCTTATGAGCACACTTTTCATGCTGGTTTTGTGAAATAACATGAATACCATTCTGTCCTAAATTTTTTGACCAATCTTTGATGCGAATTTTCCATAAGTTCATTATTGAATTCACCGTCGAATCTGTCGGGATATTATAAATGGCAGAAAAAATTGGGTACATAAAACCCTCACTGCAAGCTAGCTCCAGTCAAATTTTGCTGACGCATCCGTGCATCGCAACACACCCCGCATACTGGGTGATGCGGGTGGGAAATTCAAAATAACTAAAAAGTCAACCAACCGAGCGTTGTGATTGGTTAGGTTATTTTGGATTTCCTTAATGCATCAGCATGCACGCGGGGTGTGTTGCGATGCACGGATGCGTCAGCAAAATTTGACTGGAGCTAGCTTGCCTCACTGTCATAATAGAAATATGAGCACTCACTTATAAGTTGCGGTAGAAGAAGCGCTCTTTCAGATACAACATTTAGTAAGATAATGTACACTTGACTGTGAATTAAACTTTTGTGTAACTGAAATGAGTGGTTTTCACCATAAAACTCTTGAGGAACTTTAAAAATGAAAAACATTGCAATTTGTGCAACTTCTAAGAGCATACCTAGGCTTCCATCTAGTTCTTTTGCTGATAGTTTTAAGGACACTTTGTAGTTGCCTTCTTTGCACTTTTTAATGGTACCAGCAGGAAGGATTGTCATGCAGGCAAAGGAAAGTTTATGAGAATATCGCTTAACTGGAAATCGTTCAACTTCAGTAGATTCATGGGTTAGACTATGCAGCTAAACGTAGCACATATATTGGGTGGTGGATAGGCTAAAAAGGTATGGGTAAAATATTTCTGAGCTTGTGTTAGGAGGAGAGTTATTTGGCCAAATAAACATTGAACAGTCCGTGAAAAATGAATAGCTTTGAATCATTTTGACCAGAGGTGACGTTTTTTTTTTTGAAAAATGCAGAAAAGTTACAGGTAGTTTTTTAGTAACAATATATTTCAAATATCAATTCAGATTTTGATTATGCTAAGAAAACACAATGAAACGGGATTTAGCTGGATGTGGTCATACTTTTGCTTCCATATTGGCTAAGCAAAAAACGTCGGCTGCTTAAAACATGAAACTTAAGAAATAATAGAAAAAATTCTAATCATCTATGGGCTGAATATTAAAACTAATGAGTTTATCTTAAATTACATACTATTTTTTTTTCATTACTTGACAGCTGCGCCAGTTTTAATTCAGAAAGACTTTCATGTTATTCTAAATGCTACCTTTGATATACCTAACAATATCCATTTAGGAATTGCCCACTGAATTAATTAGGCAACCGATTTACGTATGTATTTATTCGTAACTACCAGTTATTTGCATTACAAAGGCCAGTATGTTTGTGTGGAATATTTAGAAAAAAAGGATCACAATTGACAGCTACAAATAACAAATAAAACTTTTTGAAGTTAAATCATTCCTCTGATATTGCGTGCTTTTGCAGGAACAAGATTTAATTTTCATATCGGTAGTTTCGCTTAGAGTCATTTAAAATTGACATAATGGAGTGTGCTACAAAAGCTTAAAAACTCAACGACATTAATGCACACCACTCTCTTCACCAATCTCTTCTTTAGAATTCTTTACGTTTTTCAACCGCTGTTTCCTGCTGGGCATGCTTGCGTTTTAATGGGATACCATAGACCTAATCTGTTTTTCGGCAGTAGTTAAATGCAGTTTATGTGAAACTTCGCACAAAACTGCAATCATGAAATCTTTAAAATGTTATAGTTGTAAAGCTGTGATATATTTCTAGCATATAAAATAAGTGCTAGTTGGGTTGTCTGTTTATTTGTACCAAAAACCAAAGCTATCATGAAGTAGTGACAGCAGTGCGGACAATCACTAGATTTTGATTTTGGCGATTAAAAAGTTTAGTGCAAACCTTCACAAACATTTGATACATTTTCAAAAGACTAAACTCTAGTTCAATTATAAATATCCCGATTGAAATTGCTAGCATTGCAGCCCAAAATATAACCGCTGCTCTAATTTTAGTGATCTCAACCATCTCAGGTTCTCCCCTCAGGTTATCATAGTGCAACTTGTCCAAAAGCAGTAAATGCCAATCTGTCCACTCTTTCCATTTGTAGAATAATCCAGATGCAACTATTCTCTGGATGGATTCTTTCAGCCAGTGTTGGTTTTCTGTTTTAGTTAGCCAACTCCACAACCTCTGATCAAATGTCTGAATAACTTCGAAACAATGTAATTGTTTATTGCTGCCCCACATCAATTTCTTGAAATAAGGTTTTTCAATTTTTGAATCTGATGTTTCATAGAAATAACCAAGACGTCGATTTGACTTGGACACCATTTTTACATATTCATTATATTTGACGACAGATTCAGACACGTGAAAAGCTTCCTCTGCAGATATACCGAACGAATTAAATTCCTGCCCAAATATATCATTAGGGGAAGCAGAATATTGTGGTTGATTAAAAATGATCTTGTATCCTTGGTCAACAAATTCCTTGAACGTGTCTATTAAGCCTTTGGGTGCTGGAGCAACAGTGACAATGCTGGTTAATCCATTTGAGTAGAGTTGATTCATGAGAAACGCCATTGAACAAATCACGATAAAATGCCGAGGATTGACAGATGCCCCAAAAACACTGGCGATAAATCCCACAAATTTCTCAGCTACTTTCCAAGATTGACGGTTATGTCTATAGCACAAAAGGAATGCTAAACTGAGCACGCTCAACGTTGCCATCCATATTTCTGTGCTGAAAGGTTCGTACCACATTGAGAAGTTAGCAAGCATTTCTTTCTCTTCGTGCTTTCTGGGGCAATAAAGGACTGTAAAGGAGTCGAAGATGCTAAAATGCATGCGATGCATTGTGTACAAATCTACATCCCAAAAGGCAGCCCTTGACTTGATTAATTCAGGACCTTGATAAATCTCCATCCATTCAAAGTTCCTGTGATTTTCTACACTGTTTTTAAGTAAAGACAGTGAAATGTTGTGGATTGCCGACAAAAGGTAAAGTGTATTGATGTCTGTACTACATCTGTAGTTCATTCGATTTGCTTGGCTAAGGCAAGCGTTTTTTGGCAGCTTTTTGCTGAATTTATTCCAGCCACGAATCAATGCAGTCAGTGCAACAAGTTCTTTTCCGTTGGCATTCCAAAACAGCGATCGAGAAAGTGTGTATAAGACTGTGCGACTCCACAATTGCGCAAAGTCGGTTGCACGGATGGGAGTGGAGGAACAATATTCGCGGCAAATTATTGTGACAGATGGTTTAGTCGGAGAGCATTTGAAATTACGTGGTAATGTCAGGATAACCTTTAGCGCTGGAAAGACTGGTAGAGTTGTGTGCCAATTAGAGAGTTTAATATTCCTACGCAAAATTTTGTTCGTGAAATTCTGATTTTTTAAAAGTCGAACATTTTCCCAAACAAAAATAAACATGGTTCGTGAAGGAACAACAGTCTTGCCTAATGCCCGAATCGACTGTTTAATACTACCCCATATCCTCTCGTCATGGATCAGACTAATGATGATGTTGTAGGTGTTGGAAAATCTGTTTTCGTCCCTCCTCAGTCCATTTCCGTTTTGAATGTTTATAAACCTCGGTAATAATGACGCATCTGGAACAAGGTTGCCATTAGCAAAGTTAGTGGAATTGAAGAATTATAGTACGTAGTTTTCCCAATTGCTGTTTAACACCTCCGGTACCAAGCCTTTCTGGAACACGTTGTTTACCATGCATAGTGACAAATGTCACACTTTGCTT
>JAQGAP010003693.1:0-11887 GCA_034697805.1 Orchesella bifasciata | reverse complement strand
TACGTGGATTGGCATTTTGGTAGCGTTATGACCAATATTACATGCCTCCGCAAGCTGTTGCACAAAGCCCTCAAATGTGTCAAAACTATTTTTTATCATGTAGAATGATCCAATATACTCTAATCAAATATGGACGAGGTTAAAACAAAAAAATTACCATTTTTTTGTTGAGCGGAATTTTACACAAAGAAATTGATGGTAGAAAACGGGACGAGACACAAAGATACAAATATAATACATACGTGACATGTCCAGATACATACGAATCCTTGATCCTTCCAACGTCTCGTTTTCAGCAAATCGACCAGCAGTGATCAGATCCACGGTGTGCTGGGAGTAGTTACTTTGAAATGTTATATAGCCCCATAACTGTCCCAATTGTACGTCTGCCCTTGCTTGGTGTTCTGAGTTATATTGGCGCTTTTAAAGATAATGTCAAAGTCAACTGTATCAATTTTTTTCAGCGTGAATGTCATGCCGTAACATTTTTATTTTAGTGCAGTAATAAGCTCATTTACCAAGTCAAAAACGTCATCCATTTTCATTTGTTTTATGAAGTGACAGCTTAAAAAGGAAAAATCACACGAATTCAAGTCAAGTTCACTACAGCCCGTGGTCCAGTTTAACATTTCATGCGACACGACACCAACTCTCATTCCAGTTGGTTTGGTTCCGATTGCGGCAAGCATTATGGTACCTATGGAAATCACAGTTTATTTACCTAATAAAAATTTAACGAGCCGGTTCTAATGACTAAGGGAATAGAAAAATTACCCTGAAATGTTGGCAAGATTATGAGGAATGCCATAAACCTGCAGTTTATAAATAATTGGTTGAGGAAGGAACATGAATTTTGAAAACTTTGGATTTTATACTGTGTCGTCTTACAAAGGATGTCGCATAAATTGGAGCCAGATCGCCAACGAAAAACCTTGAATTCGTTGAATGGAGTGAGAAATCTGATGGTTTCTTGCTCGCAATAAAAATGAGCTCTTTCTTTTTGGCAAATCTATCTTTTGCAAATTATCACTGATTTCACAGTCGAAGCCAACTGCTTTTCGGAATATTCCATCAAGTTCATCTTGATTGAAAACACTGGAGACATCTTGTTTCCAGTTGGATTTAAATACTAGGTTGTTTCCTTCTGAGTTGACTTGAGTATTTGATAATTTTTTGATGTTGCTCTCATCCGCTCGACAAAGTTTTAAAACTACTTGTTCAAGTAAATCGCATTTAAAAGTATGGAGTAGATTTGTTGGCACGTCTTGAACTAACATCCGGCCGTTTCTCAAAATGCCAATCTGAATTATAATAATTACAAACCATAAACAGAATGACCATCAAAATTTCATGACAAAACAAGCAATATAACATTCTAGGTTGCTGAAAAGGTAGCTAATAAAAACAGATTTATAGTGCCAAAAATTACGTACTAGATCGCTAAATCTTGCTTCTTCAATATAGTGTGTAGTGATGCTGGAGACATTAAGAAATAGTAATTATTAACATGCATAATAAATAATAAAGCATGTTAAAGAAATAGTGAAGTACATAACAGTCGTTTTCCGGGTGCTAACAATCTTGTAAAGATGATTCCAGATGCTGCAAAAATTAATTGAAAAAAATCTTAAATTATGTTTTCAAATGCTTTTTGAATAAGAAAATAATAACCTTCTTCTTAACAATGGGTCAAGACCCACAGTCTGAAATTAAGACAAGACATCGCTAGAAATGTTTCTATTTCACTTGAGATTGGATGAGTTGGTATTGTTATTGTAATTTATAATGCATCAAAACGCTTCAAAACTTACAGGCTCGTCCAAAATAAGAAGGTCTGGCGCGTGTACCAAAGCTAACGCCAAGGAAACCCTCCGTCTTTGACCTCCGCTATATAGGGTTATTTTAAGCAAGTCTAAGATTTTTATGCAAATATACACATCACTATATAATACTATTTGCACTAACCTCAAGTCCCGAATGAGCTGTTTCTTTGGTGGAAGTTGTAACAACGTAATTAGAAATTGCATGCTATGCTCTACTTCACTGCTAGACATGTTGTAGATTTTCCCATACAACGATATCATTTCGGGCACTGTCAATGTATCATACAATGATATACCCTACAGAGATTCGAGTTTTAAATACATTAAAATGAGAATGCTCCATATTTTTCGATGGAATCTCATACTATTTCATTTGAAGTAAACTAACTTGTGGCATGTAACCCAAAAGTTTTCCTAGTATTCTATTTTCCTTCGTACCTGGTCGTTTCCCAAACACCAAAACGTCCCCAGAGTCCCATGGAATCAATGAGGTAATTACACTGAGTAAAGTTGTCTTCCCTGATCCTTTAGAGAAAATTAAATCACTAAATGCGTTACTGTATTATCTCATAATTGTTGAATTCTGCTTTTTAAACTGTACCTGATGCTCCAAGTAAACCATATCTGACAAAACCAATTCAAATGTTAAAAAATGTCTTTTATCAAATATCGATAGTTGAAACAATATTAAATATTATGTGTTAATACTTACATGGTACCCTTTCTCACATTCATATTGAGATTTTCAATGACAGGGGGTCCTCCATAACTTTTGCACAAATCACGAATAAACACTGCTGCGTTATCCAGAGTGATGGGGTCAGCCGAAATTTCATTATTGTTGGCAGTTGACATTTTGATTTTCTGCCGTCTATTATGAGTGACAGCAAGTGGGCTACCGGGCCCCTGAATACAATTCATCGTTCAAAAATACCTCAGGAAATTACTTTTTACTTAAATAGATTGCCGCCGCACCGACTTCTTGTTATGTCGCTCTTAATATATTTCTAATTCGATTTCTGATTGATTTGGCAGCGAGTTAAAAAAAAATATTAAGTTTTCACTTGTTGTGTAGATGCGAGAGGCTTGGCTATAAACTCGTTCTGGAGCTTGTATTTCTCTACTGCCACCTTCCTTCTAATTAAAACCCATAGGCCAAGAAATTAGTTCAAAAGGATGAATAGAAATAAAAGCCACTTAAGTGGACTGAGAAACGTAGCTGAACGCCCAAATTAACAACATTTGATGTGCTCATGAATGAAATTTAATGTGATTATGACGATTTAATGGGATTATGATCATTTCACGAATTGTTTATCTGAACAATGCGATTTTTCCAATTTACGCGCTTAAAACTCTAGGAATTTGTAAATTTAAATTAAAACTATAGCTACCATTCGATTCAGCATGACCAACTACCCATAAATACTCATTTTCAGCCCATTCGGATGACTTTTTTAATTTTGGGCGCGCTTAACTTTCAAAGTGCGGGACTAATTATGCTCTTGAGGAGATCAACCTATGTGCCAAATTTAGTCCAAATCGGTTAACGTATGTGGACAGGAGAGTGCGCACGGAGGGACGGACGGACAACTTAGTAGAATTTTGATTTGCTGAATGCTTCAGCCACCTAATAACAAGGTCATTATTTCCCAGGCCCACACTTACCACAACTCATACCAGCAACTTGTACATATCACCTCTCTCGCATTCCATAAGATAATCATTCGTTTCATATTTCTCATGGTATGCTCAGAATCAACACTTTCAAATCTCTGAAGCAACAGAATGTGTACATTCAAAGCTTATATGTACCTTTATACCTGCATATTAAGAAGACTTGATATATCCACCGATGTCGAATTTTAATATCACTGATCAATAGCTAGAGTAAAGTTCTGAATTATGCTAAATCGATCCATGGAAATGGTAAATATCAAATCATCCGGTTACTAAAATTTTAGAATATATTTCATGCCAGTATTTTTGAGTAATTTGGATTTCTATTCCCGCCCTACTCATTGATCGTTGATTGATATTAGACCTTGCGAATCTCCAGATTGCTTGAAATTGGTTCACATTTGATTGTCCAAAACCGGACAAAGCATATAGCATCTCTAAATCATTTGTTTGCGCATGTGCTACATTTTTGTTCATTCATTCTGGAACACATGACTCCAGAAGCGTCACAGGCCGTGTTATGCATGCATTTGTTTTTGTAAAAACATCGTTATGCTGACACCAACATAATTAATTTAATTCCGCACCAAAATTAATTATTTGAATAACAATTAAATTCCCAAAAATCTGGAGATGAAAGCAAAGTAATAACAATCTCTCATTTTTCCCAAGTAATTATTTCACCAACGTCAATCAACATTGGGTTTTTCACATCTGCCATTTGTTCACAACCCCAGCTTTATGATAATCAAAACCTCATGCAGTATTTAACTTTTATGAACCTACGACTTAGTCTGATGTTGTATAATAAGAATTTGATCTGATAATAGGAAGCTGGTATTAAATAAGAATGTGTAAAACAAATGCTTTACTCAACAATAAAACCTATTTTTCATGAAACTACTTATGTTTTTTCGTTTTCACATAAGTACCTGGCAGATATACAACTTTGTTGCAAAGCATGAATAACAAGTATCATTATGTTTGCAAAAATAGGTGGTTTTAATGTTTATCAAATTCATTGATCGCAAACTTTTCCTTGAGACTCGGGTTTGCCTAAGATTTCTTTGCTGATTTAAAACTTGTTATTGAAATGTTGAATTGATTAGTTGTGACTAATAACAACTCAAGTTCAACTCCACGTTCGTTTGTTAGACAACACAATTCAAGTAAACAATGTGGTAGTACATGAACATTTAATAAGCAATATGTAGGGTAGACTATGGAGAACAAGGGTAATAATACAACTCGTGGGTTTATTCATGTTTTCGATTTCGCACCAAGTTGGCTAAATAATTAAAAACAGGAAATCAGCAAATCTGAAATATTCATCTCAGAAAAGCAATTTTTTTCAATTTTTTATTTTCTATTATTCTCCAGACAACAAGCATACACCACGAAAGGAAGTATCTCAAACAAGTCAAATTTTAATGAGCAAACCTACAGGTAGCAGGTAGTGTTGAATACAAAAATGGTGCCACATAAATATTTTGCCACCATTGTCGTCTTCAGGGTTTTCACAACTGTGCCGTTTTATTAATCTGAGTTCATGATCAACAAATCATGTCATAATTACTTATATTCTCTGGGTTTCAGTGTGAAAATAAAGATCACAAATGAAGATCTCATCAATTTGATGACGCATGAATTATGTAAGATGTTGTTCTATAATGAGTCCTCCTTCTGGTTTTATCTAGACGTGTGAGTTTCTCCACAAACCTAATTATAATATTATTTACACGTTTCTATAAAGCCATGATATGAATATTCGTTTCAGCAGCTTGGTTGTTTAACAAACTAATGCAAACCATTAAATAAAACATTGAAATCCTTGTTGAAGGTTTTGTGACCATAGTCCAATTCAATCGTTAGATCAAGCAAGTTCTATTTGGTGACGTTGGTTTGGAGTCTGCACTATGTCGCTGTATGCACAACTTTGAGATTCTACGGTTCAGTCGAGATGCAATAATAAAATTGTGATGAAATTAATTCATTTATTTTATTAATGCAGAGATACAAGCATTCATAGATAATTGCGAAATGTCGGATTTACTATCTGGGTTACGAGTGAAAGAAAGAAGGGAACGATCCAGTAAGCTGAAATTAGATTTATTATTCCTGCTTTAAGATTAACCGGTTCCTGGAGGTCTGGGCCTTCCAAAAAGAGAAAATAGAGAAATTTATCCATAACAAAATCAAATTCATTCACGCATCTTTCAGTTTTGGTTGAATAAGTCGAATAAGTTGAATAAGCATCATTTTGAAATGTCATCATAATAAGGAATAAAAACTATAGTTTTATGTTCATAAAAAACCATCAATGCTACGTTTTATTAATTCGACAAAATATTTCCATTCTCCTTTCCTCTGTGGCATCAAACTAGTCCGGTTTGATGAAATTAACTTGAAGTCTGCAATATGTTGTTATATACGTGATGTTAAAAATACGGGTTTGTTCAGGTTTGCGACGCTATACAATGTACAACTATGAAATTCTAATTCTTTCCCATTCAATTTATTTAACATCCACCAATTACAAGTCCGTTTGTTAACCAAATTGCATTTTCTGCAGGGCTGGGCAAAATAACCCTATTCCAAATACAAAATACTCCAAAAAATATTTATTTTAAATACTTTATCTGAAGACTCCTCAAAATAACAAAAAAAGTAACTTATTTTAAATATATTTTAAAATACAAAATACTCTTATCAGAAAATTTTATTTCACGTTCCTGTATAGATTGTATTTCAAATGATGATTTTCACTTTTAAAAGCAGAATCATTTCCAATCCGTCAGCATTAAAGTAATACGATTCGTCTTCGAAATAGGGTTTTAAAAGGTGCTTCGAACTAAACCAGAACCTAGAGTAACAAAACGGAATTTTGATAAATTGGTGCAGCTGCCATAGTGCATTTTTGACATGATAGTATAATGATAATTGATACCTTATGCCAGAAAATGCATTTAAGTGTGTGCAACTTCCTTAAAAAGTTGAAAAACATCGCCGAATACATTACATAACTAAACATTTTTCTGTAAAACTGTACTTGTTATTTTAAATACAAATACCGACAAAGCAGTAAATAAATTATAATTCTACAGAAAATAAATATATAAATATTTGTAAATAAAGTCAACCTGTCAAAATAAAAAAGAACAATCAAAAATTTTATTCGACATTTTTCGGCGGAAGAATATCTATTGAATTCTAATAAAAAAAATGTATTTTAAATAAATATTTTTAATACACGCACTTAAAATACTATTATTTTGCCCAGTCATGATTTTCTGGACATAAATCCTTGTAATATTCTGTTTGCCAACTTGATAACCAGTTTCTTGTTTTGGTGGAAAATAGGTCAATCAGATAATCAAGCAAATAATAAAGTGGGTTTTATTATTGCGTCGGACAACATTAACGGCGTTCAGTTCAGTTCCTAGTTTTAATTCAAGATCCTATTTTAATAATTTAATTCGCGTATTTGAAGCTTGCGCTAGATTGATCTCATTTTTAATCTCAACTTTTTCCGTAATATTGTCTGTTGTTATATGTATATAAAATATGTTGTCTGGCGTCTTTTGACTGTTTCGTTGCTGATTTTACACGTTTTGACGTTGACTTGGCTTTGACTGTTTATCTGCAAAGTCGCCTTTGGCTTCATATTACTGGGTTGGCCTACGGCAAAGACACAAGAATCTGCGAACAAAAAGTTCGCAATGTAAAGTTGCAAACTGAAAAACTGGACTCATTTGTAGATAAATGTGAATTGTTGATTGTCGTGTTGAACATTGAGTTTAAAATTCCTGAGTTGTGTTGGAAAACAAGCAAAAGAATCCGGTCACCGTGAATTATTTATATTCTAGTTTTCGCTTTTAAATCAAGACTACTACCTGCATACTGCCAGTATTGTACATAGAATTACCTCAACAGAAATTAGTAGGATGTTTTGATGCTAACCAACTATTTGCACCCAAATACCTCACAACAAGTTCGTGCGATGCTCTTATTAGTAGCATTGAAATTTCTTGACCAATTAATTTGACCAGCTCATGTAATTACTGGGGTTTTCTATATTCATCTGTGGACACTAATCCGACTATCTAATTAAGGAAACATTTGATATTCCGAGTTTGTGAAGTTGAAATCGACTTTGCTGCTTTGTTTGATTTTTCAATAACAATTTTGTCTGACCCTGAAACACATCATTACATCAAGTTTTAATATGTACCTATAAATTAAAAATACATAAAGTAAGAGTTGTTATTCACTAAATTCAGATATCTTACAATTTCACATGTCATTATGCGGTATCTGGTGAACCGAATGGCAAAAACTTTGGTTCATAAACACAACACGTTGTTTTACATGATTTTCTAATTAAGTATTGTTTTCGACTCAAGCCAATTAATGTCTCATGTTAATCTTCTTCATTAATCATCAACATTACCGTGAGAATTGAGTTGCCTAAGATCGTGTAACTCGTTTCGCTGAGGAGTTGCGAATTTGATGTTGAACCATGATTTTTTACTCTTTAATGACGAGATGTCTGGCATACCGTTGAGATAATAAGTTCTGGATCTGGGTGGCGTGGGAAAACATGGGTAAAATTACAACTCGTGGATTTATTCATGTTTTCACTTTCGTACCATATGAACTCAGTAATTATAAACAGGAAATCTCAAGTATTCATCTGTGAAAATCCACTTTTTCACCCAAGTTCACTTTTGGTTTGCGTCATACTCAGGCAATGGACATACCTTTCTTGTTTTAAAGGAAATATCGCAAACCATTTCCATTTTAATGAATTAACTTGTTATGATTGGCACTGGTTGAATTCTTTAAATAAACTGGTCATGAAAAAAGCAATTAAAACGTGAAAACTGAAATAAAACCAATTGCGAATAAGGTACAAAAATTATACCACATAATTATTTCACAACTTTTCTCATCTTCGGGTTTTACACAATTACGTCTGCTCAATCAACTTTATTTCTGAACAACAAATCATGTCATATTTACAATAATTTCTGGATTTTTAGTGAGAACATGTTGGCATAAACAAAGATCTGATCAATTTTTATGACGCAGACGCATGAAATAATTAAAATGTTGTTCTACATTCATGATTCGTCCTAGTTCCATCTCGATTTTCCCCAGAGACGAATATTGTTATGTAGATATTTCATTAAATGAATGTAAATTTGAATTGCAAAAACTATGTTGCAAAACATTACAGTCAACTGCTCCACAATTTGAGGTTTGTTGCATCAGAAATTCTGATGGAGTAAAACTGTAAGTATTTGTTAGGTGTGAGGCAGCTAAATACCTCGTCATTCTAACACTGCTTCTTTCTCCTATTTTTATGCACTGCGTTTAAACACAATAATTATTTACAGAACACAATTAAATGGAACTTTGCTGTCAGATGTCCCTCCATTTAAATATAATAAAATAAATATGAAAATAAAAATGTTCATTTTTAATAATAAATAAAGTTTGGAATCTTCACTTCATCACAAGTAATTTATCACATTTTGTTAGATAAGCTTTTAGCCTTGACATTCAAGAGGCAAAAGACTATTTTTGCAAAGAAATGGATACCATACCTTACTTATTATAACCAGTATTATTTTTATTGAAGATTCAGAGCTGTCACAATGTGAAGTCCTTAGTGATATAGTTCTTAGTTTATGATGTTTTCAAGAACAGTGTTTCTGGAAACTGGAAATATTTGGCTCACCCAGCGAAATATTTACCGCAAATTCCACGTCGGATTTTACAAACGACGTTGTGCATATTTAACATTATTATTATAATTATGACTTTATTGCAGACTTTCGAGGTTTCACATGACATGAACAAATTTCAACGAATATATAATGTTTATCGTATTAATTAATTAGTCACTACTAGGTGGCTCATTGGGTGGATTCAGGTAAACTTGCTCATCCAGTCAACCTGTAAATATGATCAAAGCTGTAGCAATATAAGAAAGTAGAAACTCCAGCGAGATATCGGCTTCACTACCCTTATTGTGTGAAATGTGGGTTTGTGTATACCAAATCGTAGTATGTTTTCAGTCGAAATAGCAATGGGGCATTAAAGCAGGAATTTTTTCAGCTCATGTGGTATCCCTCTTACAATCGTGTTGGTTAAAATGGAAAAGTAACAGGGAGATATTGTTGGAGCTGGGCTCAGATATAAAACCACACACTTGAAGTGCGCATCTACATTCTTGACTCGTTTGTATGTTCCAAATCCCCCAATACAAGGTTGTTGGAGTGCTCCTAGGACCAAATATTAATGGGCATGGTTTGAGTTATAAATATTTGGAAAAATTCAGTGTCTTGATAAACGAAATGGCTGTCGAATTTCCCGTGGGCGTCACAAGGAAAATGTTGGACTTTCTGTTGTGCGTGGCCATATTCTTCGGCACGCTAGTGATTATTGTGCCTATATCCGTTTTCTCTATTTCGTTGAGGCTACTTGTCAATGCGATCCTCCGCATTTATTCCAGCGGCCGTTATAAACTTATGGCTCCAGAGGACGCAAGCATCAGTTATGACATCCGAAAATCATCATATAGGTTTACCATTTGCTTATTGATGGAAACTCCAATGAGTCCCTCAAACTTGAAGGAGCTCCGCACTAAAGTGTATGCTCAAGTGAGATCTGGTCCTTTCAAAAAATTGCAGTATCGGATGTGCACACTCTTAGGCTACCCATGTTGGGATGACATGAGTGTTTCTGAAAAATTTGATATAAGAAACCATGTACAACTCTGTCCTGCCGTAGTGGACTGGAGCCAGACGGTTTCCGAAAACGAAATGATGAGTTTATTTACGAATACAATCAACCCTGCCACTTACAGTGTGACTCAACCTGACTGGGGCGTTTGGACTCTGCCTAGAGTTCGTAGTGATTCTGAGGGGATCGTTCACTCCGCACTCTTTTTATACTTAAATCACGGCTACATGGATGGCAACGGCGCAATTCAATTCATTCAAAAATGTTTGACAGACGAGGGGGGAAAGCGGTCGGAGACAGTGGCAGGATGGAGCAAACTTGTGGGTAAAAGTTGCACGGAATCCCTCGTAAAGAGACTTGTCCTCAACATCTGGACAGTATTTTATGGGCCCCTTATATTCATCAAACTAGTGCTCGCGAGCAGACAAAGCTTGTTTTATGGAGTAAATCCAAAATCAGAGGAATCATACCTAGGACTTTCAAACTTAAAAATACCATGCGCCACCATGAATAAGATCCGATTAGCATTCAACTGTCAGACGAGGTCCGTCATTGCCTTCACTTTCCTTAAAGCTTTGGTTGGACTTGCAGAAAGAAAGGGGCTTCAAAATTGGGCTCATGGTGTCAACCTAGGGTGTACGCATGCCATGCTGCCGTATTCCGGCCTGGAACCTGAGAACAGAACTGGTTTTCTTCTACGTCGTATGCCTACATCTGGACCTCGACAGCTCTCTGAAATTGACAAACTCATGGAAATCAATGAGGGAAATGAACATTATGTCAACTTTCTGTTTAGAGGATTTCGGCTGATGGGTACTTTGCCAACAACGGCTCTTTATTTCTTGAGAGGACTACTATTGGCATCTCCGTGTTCGATATCAGTGGCCCCGATGCCAGAATACATCTTGAGGATTCAAAATTCCCCTGTTTACAAAATATTTTCAAATTACCGACTTATGACCGGAATGAGTAAGAAGACTTTTAGTTTTATGTTATATAAGGATCATTGTCTGTCGTCACGGGATTTACTCACTGATTTTGAAAAATTGCAGATTACTTTTGTGGGTTTTTGATATACAAGAACACATTCAGCATAACATTCAACTGTCGAAATACCCCTCTCGTTCAAAGCCAGTTGGATGTTTCGGATTTAATCACAGAATTCGAGGATTGCTTTAACGACTTGGAGCGAGAGGCTAATTCTGTTCTCAGTCATCAAATAGTTGGACTGGCGTGAAATATCTTCTATAGCTTAGAACGAAAAGTTACTCTGTAGTTATTTTATGTTTCAGAATTCTTTGAACTATCCCTATCCCTCCAGGATCTCTGAAAAATGGAAAATTTAATATTTTTAAATAAAACATTTTTGAGCTAATGTTATAGTGACATTAATTTTGTAAATAAACCGTTGTAAATCTATTTAATTAGTGCTTTAACTTCATTCACTGTTTCATGGTAGTAATTTTGATGGTAAAGGATTGCTAATAAGTTAAGGCACTAGCGTAATTAGGTTGTATTTATCATAAATAAGGGTTTTGTTAACTAAATTTTTCTTCCCAAATATAGAGAATTTTATCAGCTACTTATTGATTTCCTGAAGAGCTTTCTGAACCCCTTTGGTCGCTGTGGAGCGA